>BQNB010213859.1:0-10032 GCA_026074375.1 Tanacetum coccineum
ACAAAATCAGCAAGAAAAGTGAAACCATCAACTCTAACTACAACATCCTCGGCTATACCCATTAGGTGCGTAACGGAACGGTTAGCAAGCTCGAGTGTCATTCGGGTGGGCTTCAAAGCTCCAAGCCCAAGTTGCTTGTAAATAGAATGAGGCAAAAGATTTATGCTAGCTCCAGAATCAGCTAAAGCATTAGTCCTATCAAGTTCTTGTAGAGCACACGGGATAAGAAATTTTCTGGGATCTTTGAGTTTCTCGGGAACTTTGTTCAAGATGATAGCAGAACATTCAGCATTTACGGTTGTGATGGCGATTTCCTCAAGCTTCTCTTTGTTTCTTAATAAAGTGCTTAAACATTTGTTGAATTTCGGCATTTCGATGAGAGCATCTTTTAAACCAATTTCTAAACGGAGTTGTTTAAACAACTTCGTAAACCTGCTTTGCTGAGCACTAGGTGTATCTTTCTCTCTTACTTTCATCCTCTTAGGGTAAGGAAGTTTAGGTTGATATGAATTTGGCTCTTGAACAGTTTTCTTAGCCTTTGGTTTTGGAATTTCAATAAAAATGGAATCATGATCCTCCGGAGGTGGGACTTGTGCGGTATTTTCTAAACTGGATTTTTGTACTTTGTCCATTGACGTCTCCGGGTTTTGTTCGGGTTACTTTAGAGGAATAGAAACAACGGGTGTAGGAACAAGAGGAGTCAAAGGTCCTTCACAAGTTTTACCACTTCGTGTGGTGATAGAATTGACATGATCACGAGGGTTAGTTACGGTTTGACTTGGAAGAGTTCCTGAATTCGAAGACGAAGCGGTGTTGGAAGTTATGAACTTAGAAAGCATTTCCGTTAAATTTGTCATCTGGTTTTGTAAACCCTGGCCTTGATTTTGCATATTCCGTAATACAACATCATTAGCCTTGACATAATTCTCAAAATCGGTCTTTGAAACGCCTTGCATTTGTTGAGTAGGAGCTTGGTAAACTGGTGGCTGATTAATTGGGGGTTGGTAAACTTGTCCTTGGTTGAAGTTACTTCCACGGTTTTGATTGAAATTGGTTCCTCGATTTTGGTTGAAATTATTTCCTTGATTTGGATTGAAACGGTTTTGATTGTTTTGAATCGGAGGAAAACCAGGAGGTCGGATTTGGTTTGAAACCATCGGAGGTCTAGAATTGGTATTTCCTTGATTAAAATTGGCTGCAGCAGCTTGTGAAACGTACTCTTGAATGTTGTCTTGATAAACATTGCCATCGGTGGCTGGACAGTTTTTATAAGAATGAGCACCTCCACAAGTTACACAACTCTGCTCGACCGCTTTTACGGTTGCGGGAGCTTGGGCTTTTTGTTTGTCGATAAGCATAGTCTTCATCAAATTCTTAAGTTCAGAGACTTCGGTTGTAAGAGCAGCAACATCTGGTGAAATTCCTGGAGTAGATGAATTCGAACTCACTTTGGCAACGACTGCCTTGTTTCGTGAATTACGAACCTTGGATTTACTTTCGATAATTCTTCAAAGCTTCACGAGGCATCCTTATACCAAAAAGTTTCCACCACAGCAGGAATTTAATGAATATTGATCATTAGCATTCAAGCATTGTAAAACATATCAATTGATGTAATTTAGATATAACTATGATGTGAGGCTGCTCGATAGAAGGTCATTAAAACCGATCAAGCATCACCATAAAACGATTCGTCAAATCTTTGTTGAAATCTCGTGATTTCGTTACGAAGATTTGTCGTTTTTTAAGGAGGAAAGAATTGATTAATGAATTTTGAAACAAGATCATCCCATGTCAAAATTGATCGAGGAGGTTCTTTTTCTAGCCAAATCCGAGTTGAACCTTCAAGAGAAAACGGAAAAAGCATAAGCTTAATTGACGTGTTCGGGATATCCGGGAATCGCATTGTTGAAGTAATTTTATTGAAATAACGAATGTGAGCATGTGGATCCTCTTTATCATGTCCGAAAAACTGCTTGTTTTGAACAAGATTGATCAAACCATGCTTTAACTCAAAGTTAGCATTGATTTCGGGAATTACAATTGCATCCTCGTACCCCTCGATGGGTGCTTGGAGCAATTGTGCCATTGTCCGATTATCAGCCATCGGAACTAATGGAGGATTAACAAAAGGTTCTTCTAAATGAAATGGTTGAACAACAGTCGGTTGGCTTTGTTGACGGTTACGGTTGCGGGTTTGAGAACGAGTGCGCATGCACAAAGTAGAAAAAGAAAAATTAAACTTATTTTTTTTATTTTTTTATTATTTTTATTTATTATTTTTTAAGCAAACTAAATTAACGGATAACGAGAAGACAACTTAAACCAAATAATCAAATTTACTTCACGGTAGCTCTTAAAAATTTTACTTTTTAAGGTGAGCCGTATTTCGTAAATGACACAAATGGCAAGTTTTGAAATCTTTGATTCGAGTTGGGAACTTATTATGATAATTCAATTGAAGGTATTATTTGTTGGTGTTCTTTTACCAACTTTGTTTATTTTAAAAATTGAAAGAGCAAATATTTTTGTATTTTTGTTTTAATCTTCTATTTATACTAAAAAGAAAAGAAAAATATTTTTTACTTTTTATTTTTATTATTATTATTTTATTTTATTTTATTTATTTATTTTTTTAACAAAAACAAAACTTTCAAAAATGAAAGGGTCTTCAAATTAATATCAACAAACTTCAAACGATAGAATCTTAATCACAAATCCCCGGCAGCGGCGCCAAAAATTTGATACGCGTAAAATATATAATACTATTTAATACGATGGAAAATTTACCAATTTACCCTTGAGGACAAAGGTGAAAAGGAAACTCTTCAAAATATATATAATATAATATAATATGTATTTTAACCGGGAAGTATGATTCCCCGGGTCGTTTCCCCAACGACTTGTGAAATTGAGACCACGTTTGATGTTTGGACAATGATTTGAATGGATACACAGTTTGATTTAATTTTCTATTTCTACAAATTAAAATAATCAAATGATAACAATTAAGAATGAAAACAAACAACGGGAAATCTAATTTTAACTAAAAACGCAAAACGGGAACCTAAAACGGAAGCTACAAGCCCTAAATTTATAAAATTAAACCTAAATTGAGTTTCTCTTTTTATTAAATTTTACTTTTAAAATGGACTCTATTTGACCAAAAAGTAAGTTTAAAGAAAACTAGAACAAAAACGGAGTTGAAACGAATGTTAAAACACGAAAAACAAAAACAAGAATGAATCCCGTTCTTTAGAAAATGAAATTTTGCAAATTAGATCCTACGAAAGCAAAATTAATTTTCCTATGAACTTTAGGATAAAATAAAATTTTCTAAAAAAGAATTTAATTGTTTGATTATTTTCTCTATTTTATTATAATGATTTTTTAAAGTGTTAAATGAAAATAAATGATTAAAAATACTAAATGAACACTAAAAATTCTAAAAAAATGACAGAAAATAGCTTAAACTAATTAAAACTTAAGAAAATTAAGCCCGAGATCACAGCTTATAAAATAAAAGCTGTGAAATTAAGCTTTTCCAGCTTATTAGGCATGATAGGCCAAAATTTGAAAATAAGATTAATTATGACCTGTGGGACTTAAGAAAAATATCCAAATGCACAGCGTAAGGAGTAGGTGTGTGTATAAAGGTTGAGGTGTTTAAGGACGGGGGTGATTCGAGCCTTTGCGTCCACCCCCGACTTCCACTTCCCTTTTTTTAGGTTTTTATAAAAAACTTAAAGAACAAAAGTTGTAGAGGACAACTTTTTAAACAACTTTAATAAAAGCACTATAAGCTTAAACTCAAAAATAAGCTCTTAAAGAGCTTATAAAAGTAGTTGTTTCAGCAACCAGGCTTTTGAGCTCTTAAAAACTTATTTTCACTAAAACACTTGCAAACAGCTTATTTTAAGCTTATTTTTGAAACCAAAAGTTGTTCTAAATACCTTAAGATGTCTATAAGCTAATAATGAAAAGCTAATCTAACTAAAATCTCTTAAAGCTATCTGAAATTTAAGATCAAGAATGCAAACTCAGAACTAAACATTTAAAAGCTCAATATCAAGAAAAGCTAATAAGCAAAATAAGCCTTGACAGAAACTAAGCTTTTGCAAACTTAACAAACACTTATAAGCTTTAAATCAAACTCAATAAAAAACAAAACTATAAGCTCTAAAATCCAAATTTAAAAGCTAAGACTTAGTTACTACTGTTTTTTAGGCGCTTATATGAGATTTTTGAAAACTTTACAACTACGTTTTAACCTAAGATATAAGCTAGAAATGAAAAGTAAAGATTTTAATCTATACTAAGCACTTGTAATTCTATAATCCTATTAGAATTTTAAACTCTGTAAATTCCTAACAAACACTTGGCTAAATTGAAGCTTAAAGATGACACATTAGTAACTCGTTGATATTTTTTCTACTAGCTGGTAGCAACAATTTGCCAATTGGCCAAATCAACAATGCAGGTTACCAAGGTGATTAAACTTGCATTAGACACTCTTATTGAGTGTAAATGAGCACTTATCAATCAAAATCCATTCCTAAGAAAGCATGGATCAAAAATTCTAACTAGCTAAAAAAATAGATTTCCCCTGGTGCAAAGACAAATAGACTAAGCTTAACTTTTTATATTTTGAAATCTAACCTAAGAGAACAATCTTATTACTGATTAAAAGTGTAAATTAACATGACTTAAGCAAAGATCAAAGCTCAGTTTGACTTTTAAGGGTCAAACAGCACTAAACCAAACACCCCTTTAACTATGGCAGTTTTCAAATTAGCTTATGATTCTAAAATCTAGCTGATGAAACCTTAATACCAGATAACAATTAGCTTATAACAAGCTTAACAAACATAAATCCAAAATCAATTAAGCTAGAATTAAGAATCTAAAATCTAAGCTACTTATTTTTGGTTTTTTAGTGATTTTTAAGACAATTAATGCAAAACTAAGATTTAAGCTATAAAACTTTAAAACAGATTATCAATTAAGACTAATAATCATCATAAACAAGAATAAGCACAAAAACAAGCTAATAAGCAGTTTATAAGCAGATAAGCAAATTTAGACTAGGAAATTTAAAAACAAGGAAAGTAATGAAAACTTACAATGGCCTTAGCAAAACAAAGGCTATTAAGCTCAAATGAGCATCTACAAGCTCTGGCTTATCTTAGGATAAGCCAGTTTAAGTCCATATGAGCCCTTCCATAATTGGCTCATCTTCCAAAAGTCCAAATAAGCAAAGGTACTTTAAGCTGATTTTAAAGCATTAAGTAAATTAAATGACTTATTAAGCTCCAATCTAATCTTAGAGACTTAGATGAGTTTGTTTGAGCTTTTGAGAAACTTTTCAAACATTAACAGCTTATTAAACCATACTTTAAGAAAATATGAGCTTATGAAAGAACTAAAGGCTTAATAAGAAACTTTTTATTAATTAGAAAAACAACTGATTACAATACTTGAAATTAAACATTACATTGAGAGATCATTAACTAAAACATTTTTGAAAGAAAGGTTACATAAACTTAATAAGCTGAAAAAGTAAAAAGAAAAACTTTCTAACGATCTTGTTTGTGTGAGAGTGAGGCTTTTTATAGCCCTTAGAGCTGAAGTTGCTAGGCTCCAAGGTTGTACACTATCCTCGTCAATCCCTGCCCCATCATTCCTTCAAGTCATTGATGTCTAATCTTTGGCCGTTGGATTGAATTATTAGCCACACATCGGATTGCCAGCATAGCATCCCGTGTGTCCCAGAGGCATATGTGATTCTTATGGAGAAGTAACCTCCAGTGGCAAATCCCAACATTCCATTGTGCTTTCTTTAATCCAACATGTCATTCCTTTGATGGAATTGACCAATGAGGGCTTGTTAATGACGTTTATCCTGCTAGCATGTACTCCTTTACTTGAATTGTCTTTATTAACCCTTAATTAGCAAAAGCCCCATGGTTTGACTAAGAGGTTAAATTGGGAGAGACGGTGAATAGTAACATCGACTTTTCCCGCTCTTTTTTACTATAAGGGTGCGTTTGAGTGTGTTTGACCCGGGAGTTGACTTGGGGCTTGGGCCAGATATTGTGGATTTGCCAGGTTATAAGAGATTTGGGCCCGGGTTATGGAGTATGGTTTTGTTATTAAAAGAAATAACGGGTGTTATCTTTTTAAGTTAACACCGTTAGGATTATTTTTGTTAACTTTGAGGGATGGGTTTGGTATTTTTAAGATTTTTGTCTTGTTGTGACTTTGACTTTAGTTGACTGAGAGTTGACTTTTTGACTTTGATAGCTTCCTCCTGGCTTTTTGCGTGCTCTTCCGTTCTTGTGTTCGTGTTTGCCTGGTTTTAACCGTTTTCTTGTGGTTTTTGCTTTATCCGTACCTACGCAATAAGAAAGACAAAACAAGCAATATTCAAGTATTTAAAGCACAGTTTTGGTCTTTTTAGGGTCTATTTTGATATAAAATGGATATGTGTTTTCACAAATATCAGAGTGTGATACCTGGTAACTTTTTTGGGTCTAAATATTATGATTTTATATCGGAGTTTTTCATTTTTTGTCAGTTTTCTTGGTGAAAGCTAAAAGTTGACGTCGGTTGACCTATTTTGCGTAAAACGGTTACGGTTTAACCGAGTTTTGAAAGGGTCTTGAGTTTCGTAAGAGAATCACTTTTGATTAGTATTTTCCATATCGGAGTGTTTTATTAATATTTTAAGGGTTCTGGGAAGTTTTCCCGTGTACCAGGAAAATCGTCACGCAGCGCGTACCGGCACGACAGTTTGTTTGAGAACGATTTTAAGTAAATTTAGAAGTGTGTTAATGGGTTTATGTGTTAGATAAATTCGTGTTTTAAATAACGTTGGTTTAGAACGTAAATCGTTGGTGTGTGATTTAAAAGTTATCAGAAAACAGGTGTTTTCGTGAAATTTGGTAAAAGACCGTAACGGTTGTGAAAGTGAAATTTTTAGGTGAATCTAAGGTTACAAGTCATTTTTGAAGGTTTGGAATGATTTTAAATTCATGTGAAAGGTTTCGGGTTAAAGTTGAAGAAAAACTCGTATTTTGGGTCCCGACACGTCAAATAATGATCGAAATGAATTTTGGAAAGTGTGATTCGGGGATAGGTCGTGTGAATGACCCAGGTTCTTGGAAAAACGTTTTTAAACCCAATAAAAATATTAACTAACTTTGAGTAACGTTGTAAAGTGATGAAAATTGAGTTTTAAGTGAAACCGACACAAAAACGAGACATCCTGAGCCCCTTGGATACTAGGCCGGGTATGGGACAAATGAGGGAACATCAAGGCTTCTTTTTAGCTTAATGGTTTTGCATGGTGCAAGCATATATTGTCATTTACCTTATCATGCATTTCATAACATTTTAAATCAAAACAAAAACATTTTTCTCGTCTTTCTCTTTGGGGTTTCGGACGAGCAACACACAAGGGCAAGAAACATATTTTTTTTAAAGATTTATCAAGAACACGGGTTGAGAATCATTAGTGGGTTGATAGTTAGTAGTTTTGGGTTATAAAGAGGATATTGGGGTTTGTTTCTTCACGTCCAAAACCGAACCAAGAACCTCCAAATTTGTAAGTTTTCTAAATTTATTTTTAGTTGTACTTTTATGTTGATAATGGTAAATATATTCTAGTTGTACAAGCGGATCGTCGTGAAAATCGAATCTTGAAAACGAAATATAAAAAAGGGTGTGTTTTGTGTCATCGTGGTCAAAAAGGAAAGGGAGAAGGGTCGAACACTTGAATATTTTAGTTGTGATGGTAATTTTACATTTTTGTCAAAGTGCTTTCAGGGCTTGTTTTGAAAAGTTGCTTAAAATAAGCTAGAAATAGCTTATTGAGATTTGGTTTGTTCGATGTGGGCTCGGCCCAATCGAATTTTGATTTGGGGTTGGTGTTTGAGTTCGGTCTCGGTCCGACAAGAAAGAAATAAGTGGGCTCGGCCCATTTGTTGTCCGGCTTATATTTAAGCTCAAGTGAGAGCTTATTGTTTAGACTTATATATATACGGGCTTATAGCTTATTCGGTTTCGGCTTATTGTGAACTTATGGCTTATTGTGGTTTCAACTTGTTTTGGTTCGGCTTATATTTGAGCATACGACTTATGTTGATTTCGGTTTATTAGCCACGGCTTGTTAGCCACAGCTTATTTGATTTGACTTATTTTGGGACTCTCATGTCTCGGCTTTTTGGGCTTTGGTTTATATTTTAGGTTTATAATATAAGTATGGACTTATATATGCGAATGTATAGACTATTTGAGGCTAAATGGATTTTTGGAACGTTGATGGACTTATTGGGCCAAAAAGCCCAATAACGAATAAAAACCTTGTTTTAACTATCAGGCTAAATATTAAGTCCTTAATGGACTTGTAAATGAACTAATGGACTTGTAAATGGATTAAAAGTGATTATATTTGACATAACGAACGTTGTTGGACTTAAGTTGAATATAAGATGGCTAGTAAGGACTAACATTGGGCTTTCGGGCCCAATAAGGAAAAATTGATGGTTTGAATTTCTAAAAACGAATCAATGGATTAATAATAGTTACGGAAGTGAAAAATGATTCGGATTGGACGATTTTTGTCACGTTTGGATAAACGCGTTAAAAGTATGAACTTTTGGCATTTTGTCGGAATTGTGGAAAATAATAAGGTTTGAAAACTTTGTAAATCCTTTTCAAACGAACGGGTCATGTCGAAATTTTGTGAAAAATGATACACTTAAAAAATATTGTGGAATAAACGGTTGGTGTCGATTTGACTAAAAAGGGTAAAAGGTGACTTTGTAGATGAAAAGTGCCAAGATAAAAACAATTGAACGTGGATGTATCAAGGATGATAAGATTTTATACTTGTCCATTTAGCCCGATAAAAAGAAGAAAAATAATAATAAAATATATTCATTTTATTTAAAGTATTAAATACTTATATATGTATATATTTTAAATATATATATGTATATCGTATCGATTACAGAAATGTTGATTTGTTTATTTTCGACTCTTGAGTTCTAACTCATTTCTTGTCAGATTCTCTTGGATTGATTAGTCGATTGTCCCGTTTAACGGTCGGAGATGTTTTGAATAAATGGTGTTGATGTCGCACTTAGCCCAAGTGCATTGAGTCTTTTTGCGTAATTACCACACAACCATGATACCAAATAAAGGTTTTGTAATAGAATAAAGGTTTTGTAATGAGGATAAAGGTTTTGTAATGAGGATAAAATTTTTGTAATGGGATAAAAGTTCTGTAACGAGAATGAAGTTTTGAAACAAGAATGAGGATTTTAGTGTGAGTTAAAGAAAAACGCTTGTACAATAAGATAGCTTTGTACAAAATGTTAATAAGGTAAAATTAATGTTAGGTCATGGCCGAGTACCGTTGTGCGTTGTAGAGGCTATTTGGTGCGTTGGGTAGAGATTGTTTGGTTCGTTGTGTAGAGATTATGTGTGCGGTTATTATTATCTGTTGAGGTGAGTTCTCGTAGTCCCATTTTTATTGTTTTTCCGTTGGGGGAAAATGATACTCAAATTGTTTTGAAATGTGATTTTCTTAACTGTGCGAAATGTGGTTTTGTTTTGGGACAATTATGTGCTTATGACTACTATGTGAATATTATGTGGTTTGATTTGTACTTGCATGCATCGAGATGCACGACAATGTATGTGATTAGCAAGGATTTACTATGTCTTATGTGAATTGATTGGACTTGCATGCATTGCGATGCACGACAAGGGTGATTGGCAAGGATTTTCCATGTCTTGTGTGGTCCTGCCCTAATCTAGTGCTCCAGCTGGTAGGCCCTTTAGGTGCGTAAGTGACATATCAGAGTTACGACTCCAAGAGCATTAGGATATGCTGGTTGTGACTAGCGGGGATGCTATGTAACACCCCCAAAATCAGGTCGCAGCGGAATGGTAACATTGGGGTGCTACGTCAAAGTACAAAAACCAAGATATAGAAAACGACCTTAAATGGACGTTAAAAATAAG
>BQNB010213862.1:0-10032 GCA_026074375.1 Tanacetum coccineum
GCACTTTACTCTTTATTTCATTCAAACTTATGTAAACTTTAAAGTATTTTATTAGTGCAACGATGTTTATTTTAAAAACGTCCATATAGTGGTCGTTCTCGTGCTTTGTGTGATGTTTATTCATGACGTCACGCCCCCGGACACCTATTCCGTCTAGACCCGGTATAGGGGTGTGACATAAGGTATAAAGGTGTAATGAAACAAAATTTGGTGTAAGGAATGGCTTAGGTTTTCTAGGGGTATCGTACTCTAAAAATGAGAGTAAACAATAGGGTTATACGGGGGTTAACTAACCAGTGTAGTTAGTTAATATCACAACATGTATTAGACTTTTTGGTATAATCCTAGAAATTTACCAGTTTAAAAATGTTACTCCATCTATTAAAAATAGTGGGTATTATTGTGGTCTCGAATAGATATACCAAGCCAAGTTCTAAACTTTACAACATCACCGACACACTCATATTTTTGTGGAATTTGGGTAAAAATTGGGAAACAGATAAGGCTAAATTCTCACAATATCTAACAACGGTTATGTGTGTGGGGTCATGCAACTAATAATTTCACAAAAGTATGCTAATTTTTTTAATTTTGATATAAATTAGACACATTGATGTAAAAATATGAACAAGTAAGCGTTCTAATCTCATCCCCCCACTTGAGATATACGACGACCTCATTGTATAAATATAACATGAAAAACAGGAAATTAAAATAATTAAAACGAGAAACTCCCCTAGGATTTGCTCGATATGATCATCCATGTTGCGTTTATGAGCAAGAATGTGTGTTGTAAATGCGTCTGAATAACAGCATGACTACAACACACATGAATTCCAGAAAATAAGCATTCCACCAAATTCATCTTTTCGTTTAGAAGGTCCTGTATTAAGCATCAGAAAAGAAATGCAAATTATATCTCTGTGTATTCAGTTGGTTAGAAAACAAAATAAAAACCTAAAATGGTAAAGGAAGTCGATACGCCGTATCCATAAAACAGGATACGTCGTATTGAGACCTGTAAAAATTATTTGAGGTACGGATCAATCATCTAATACGTCGTATTCATTTAATGAATACGCCGTATATACTTAACTAACAATAAAGTTTAAAAAGTGCAGAAAATTAAAAATTGGATAACGTCCAGATAGTTAATTTGCCGTATCCATTAAGGTTGGATACGCCGTATAAACAGTCTGAAAAGACAAACTCGATAAAAAATTAAAATACATTTCGGGTTGTCTCCCGGCAAGCACTTTTGTTTATAGAAAAGTATTTAAGTTAGACTTGTTCCCAGCTTCTTCACTCCATCTCATAAATGCTTAGGTGTCCACGTGTGGGCCATTCTTTAATCTTCGCATCCCTTACGTATTCGGGTCCTAAGTTCAAGACTCCTTTGTAGAAACTTTTAAGCTTTTGATACGGGTGCCAAATTCCACTCAGCTGGTCACGTGCACTCACCTTTAGAAATGGTCGCTGATGAGGTGTTATTTTATACACTATTTCAGGGTCATTTAACCCCCTAAATCATGCAAATATGCCCAGATTATGTGCTTAATCATTTGTTTTTAGGTTTTTAGCACTTGGATGGCATTTGGAGGAAATACACGTAACTTAGGCTCATTTGGGGAAGAAACGGACAAGACTACGGACCTACACCAAAATCTCTTGAAGAATAATGCAAACAGACCGTGGAGACGGTGTCGCAAGCATCAAGCGACGTCGTCGTGATCTTTCTAGTGACGACGTCAAGGATCCGACGATGACGACAGGACGCAATCGTCTTAAATAAGATCTAGAAGATTCGACATGGTGATGGCATCACGACCATACTTGATGCCGTCATAGCGTTTTTCCTACAAATACAAAACTGATTTTTGGGTTTTTAGTGTGTAAATTTGTATAACTTTTAGGAGACGAACCCTAATCATTCTAGCAGCTTTTAGGCCGTCTTTAGGGCCTCAAAACCCTATTGTAACTGACCTTAATCCATGTTTTAATCAAGTACGATTGTTTATCTCTAATTATTCAACATGTCTATGTAATGTTTGATTGATTTATGTTCTTGCTTTCTTTATAACATGCTAGGCTAAACCCTCCTTTGTATTTACTTATGATTGTATGAAACTTAGATTGTAGATCCTTTAATGTTGCTTCTTGTGATGGATGTGCACGTTAGGCTTTAGAATACTTTCCATAAGATAAGCATAGACGTCTAGGTAAACGCGAGTGTGTAGAAAGGATACCATCGGTAATAGTCTTCATACTACCTTCCCCCTAATATGGTTGATCCCTCTTAAGATATTTCAATTGCATTTAATATACTCTAAGGGGCCTTGTAATAGTCTTTATACTACCTTACTTGTGCGTTGCCTTAATGGAATATTAAATAGACGGCGGGTTTGTGTAATTCGTTCATGACTTAGGAAATACTTACACAGATCATCACAAGTGTGACAAAGCAACTGGATTAGGAGAAGCAATCGAAGGAGTAGTACATGATTAAGTAAATACATCTTTTTATCATAAATTTATCACAAGTAGATTAGATTATATTTAGTTTAATTAGTTAAACAAACCAACCTCTCAAACCAATGAGTTTTACTGCTTTCTATAAAATAAAAATACAAAAAGAATATTCTCTCAACCCCGTAGACCTTTGTTAGATTTTGTTCGGGCCTTCCTAACCTATTCCCTAGAGAACGATAACAACCCCTGAGTCTTGCCTATGCTACACTACAACGATTAGGTACACTGCCTAGGGAGTTGTAAAACTTCGTGTTGAAGTTTTTACGACAACCACACGCATCAAGTTTTTGGCACCGCTGCATAGGGAATAGTTAGGTTTTGATCATTGTTTAACTTAGGTCTACTCGCTTAAATCCTTTCAAGTGAGATATTATTTTCATTATATTAGCTTCCTCGTAGTCTATCTTTTCTTTGTGCTATTTGTTTCGTAAATCATTCTCGTCAACTACCATGGGAGACGTGAATCCTACCCGTACTCTTGGAGATTACTCCAGACCTAGCCACGAGGGCTATAGGAACACCATTGAGCTCCCCGAAGGAAACAATGTGGTACCTCTTCGATTCGACACCATCCGGTTGGTACAAAATGGATGCTCATTCCACAAACTTTGGTCCGAGGATCCAAACCAACATCTCAAGGATTTCTTAAAACATGTGGACTCACTTGACCTTGATGTTGCAAATAGGGAAAGAACGCGCCTGCGTTTATTTCAATTTTCCTTTCGCGATCAAGCTAGCAATTAGCTTGAACGTCTTCCAGCAGGATCCATCTCCATATGGGAGGACCTTACTGGTGGATTATGTCCACATAAAATAATATATGTCCAAAAAGTTTATTCGAGCCTACGGGGACGTACGCGTTAATACGTAAAACAATTAATATAAATATATTAAATGTCATATATTTAGTGATAAAGCTTAACGAGCGTTAAATATTAATATAAATATTTAACAGAGTTATATTAGTCGTTAAATAGTTAAAAGACTAATATATGGGAATTATAGAGAAAAGGAAAGTATGGGAATTATCTTATTTTTCCCTTGATCTATTTGTTTTCTAATCTCTAAGAGGAGGTGGAATTACCTAACTTGCAAGCCAAGTTATGTAGGCTATATAAGGAGGTCTAGGGATTATTATTTGTCATAACTTAAATACTAATTCCTAAAATTCTCTCCTTCTCTCCCTATTGCTCGATCGGTCAAACCAAACCCCAAGGGTTTTGGTTTGTGTTTGTTCGACCGAAACCAACAACCCACAAAGGTTTTCCGTGTTGATTGATTCAAGAGTCGAAGGAGTTTGGTAGCTTTATCACTACTAGTACTAGCATACTTAATTGTTTTCTAAGAACGTATTATGTGTGTTGAAGTAGAGAGATCTTACTTTAGATCTTGGGTGGTTTTCGCCTAGTATTTATATTATACGCACGCGTATATTCAAGACGTTGTTTTGTTAATTGCTAAAAGGTACATGCTTTCTTGATCCTTTTGTTAATTACATATTCTATACGTGATCTATCTTTTCTGCTGCGTACTCGTGATCTTTAATGGTTAATAGTTGTAAAAACCCAACAGTGGCATCACGAGCCATCGTGTAGAATTGTAGTTACAAGTAATAAATTTTGACAATATTAGGGTTCTTGATTAATTTTTTTAGAACCCTTTGGGTGTTTTATGCATAACGATTCGATCTTTGTGCATCAAGATTCAATCTTTATTGGTTATAAAATTAATTAGACGAATTCTAGGTTGTATAAAATTTTATAAGATTAAAACTTGATGTGTTTAATTGTTAATTGATCGGTTTTATGTTTAAAATTAATTGTTAATTCTGCATCCATGGTAAATATATGCAATTTATCATGGAGGGATATGTGATATAAATCTTGATAATTGTTAAAAGCTTTATGCAAATATGATGATCAAGAATTAAAACACAGACATTAAATTTGTTTTGGTATGTTGGGAATTATATTGATTTGATGATACAAAATAATGATACAGAACAATGATACAAAACAATGAAACAAGAATGAAACAAAAGGAAAACAAATGGATCAAAGTTGACATCATGGAATTCTACAAGATGTAGGAGTACATAAAGATTCTAAAAGATTTGGTCAAAGATATAAAGATAAAGATTAGGAAGATTTGTTTCCTAATACAATTAGTTTTCCTTATAAGTCTTATGGACTCTATTATATAAAGAGATCCATAGACATTGTTTTAGGTCTGTCAGTTTGTGTGAACACCAAAAAAACGTGTGTGTATGCAGTGTGTAAACAATGTAGACGTCTAGTTGTGTTGGTTGTGTTCACGTTATAGCCCCATTGGTTTCAAGGTTTCCTTGAACCTGTTAGATTGTAACCTGTTCTATACGCTGATCTATAGTATTGGGGACTTGGAGTTATATAGGAATGTAAAACCTTGTTTAATAACAATAAATCTTTGTTTAATTTTCTGCTGTGTTATTATTAATCTAGATTTAACTTCTAAACTCAATCTTAGAGCTTAAACGATCAATTCCTATCAGGTTGTATAGGTTCTATCAAGTGGTATCAGAGCAAGGTGGCTCTTGATCTAGGATTCTACAAGGTTTTTATTGTCGAATTTAGGAAGAATAAGTGTGTCAAAATTTGGTTTTTGGTTCCTTGTGTAATTCAGTGAATATTAGGGTTTTTCACAAAACCCTAATTCAGTAAAGGAAGAAACCGTGGTATTCGGTTCATGAATAATCAAGATGGTTGTTGTTTGAAGAGTTGTTGATTGATTAGTTTATGATAACAAGATGGTTGCTGTTCTTAAAAGACAAGAGTCACAGGATTCACTTGTGAAGGGTTTATGCGATCAAGCTTTAAACAACGCAAGATGTTTAGGGTTAATCTTTCAAATTATGTTGAGTTTGCTGGAACACAGGTTCTAGTAGCAAGGGATCGTTTGCATAAATCAAATACTGGCATACACAAGTCTAGAAGAACAAACCCTAATTCACGAATTGTCTTGATAATTCACGAGTTGTCTTGATAAACCCTAACTGATGTTCGTACATATGGAACTAAACCCTAATCGTTGTGGTGGTGATTCCATATGATCAATCATTTGATAACTGGAGAAGGAATAACTCTACTTCCAATTGGGCGTGTAAGGTTACTAGAGAAGGAGTGAACATTACTGTGGTTACTTCTACTTTGTCGAGTAACATTGCTTTGGTTAAAAGTAACTCTACTGGTGGCGAATGTAAGTTTTGTCTTGAAAGTTTATCTTAGTACTGCTCGTACACTACTTAATACTGCTTGTCATGTTCGTTAGTACTGTTAAAGTGCTGCTAACATATCATTCGAACTGCCAAAGAAGAACAGTAGTAACTGATTAGTGCTGCCAATGGTTGTATTCCTACTGCTAGGGTTTCGAACACTGTTTTACTGATTCAAGATTTTCTCCAAGGTATGTTAATGCTGCTTCGAGTATATTAGTACTGTTAAGGTGTTAAAAAGTATTAAGTTACTACTATTTGAGCTTAAGGAAGTTAGTGCTGTTTGATGCCAATAACCGTTTGTGCTGCTATTACTATTTATACTGTCAGAAGGTTAGTATTGCTAGGGTTAGTAGTTACTACTGTTGGGTTCGAATGCAAGATTAATACTGCCAGTTTCATACTTAGTGCTGCTCATTATATATTAATGCTGCCAGTTATGTATTTCTACTACCAATGGAAAGATTACTACTGCAAGTATTATGGATATAAGTTAATACTGCTAGGTTTAAAGTATTACTACTGCTGGGTGTTAAGGCAGTTAATAATGCTAGCGTTGTTGTATTAAGTTACTACTGTTATTGATTGAAATCAGTTACTGCTTTTAGGGTAACTAAACTTACTACTACTAGCTTTATCCAATATTAGATAACACACACACTTTGGATCTCGGATTGGTTTAGATAGAAAAAGGCTAGTTTTAGAAATAATTGAAAGAACTATTTACAAATCTTATTCTAAGTAATAAGTGTAAAGAGATTAGACCAAATCTTTTGTAATCTTCTAAAAGGATAGAAATTTTTTGTCCCCCTATCCTCTTTATATATTCAGCCGATTTCTATCCCTCTCCCTCATCATTCTTTCTCAAAAATTTATCCTCAAAAAACTTGTGTAATCATCTCTAGAATTTGCAAGAAGAAGTTGGTGATTCGGGTAGAGTTTTTTAAGCCTTGGTGTTTTTAGTGTGATCCTTGATGCTTGGTGTTTGTTCTTGTTCTTGTCTTCATCTTGGTCTCCATAGGTATTCCATGATTCTCTAATTCATTCTTTTGTGTTCCATGATTTCATGCAAGTTTTTCATAAAATCATCAAGTGGTAAAAAGGAGAAAACATGTTTTCACGAACTTATTAATTTGTAAATTGTGTAATCTGATTATTATGGCTTAAAATTATGTTTTGAAACCCTAGATAAATATTATTGGTGTTTATATGAAATCATACATATTAGAAACCCTAGATGTGTTTTTGTAAAAAAAACTTATTAAGGAATAGGGTTTTTAATTAGTTTGTTTGTCTGTCCAAATTTTGAGTCATGTTCAACCGGTGTAACTTGATAAAAAATTTGTTTTTAACATGATTATTGAGACCTAAAGTAAAATTCAATGATCTAGTTTCTGAAAAGTGTGAGTTTAATTTTTGAAGGTCTGAAGGTTGAATTTTTTAATGGATATAAGATGTAAGTGTCAAAACACAGATCTGACTAAAAAAAAAAAAAAAAAAAAAGAAAAATAAATTTCATTGTAGTGTTAATATTTTAATTCAAAAACCATAAAGAGTTAGACTTCAAAATTTGATTTGGTAAATCCTCATGATATGTACTACATCCATGATTTGTTTCAGAATTTTCTAAATTGTTTAAGTTGGGTTCTTCCGCGTGAACTTTTCGAAGGTTCTGTCAGATCAAATTCAGGATCAGTTTTGGGTAACAAGGGTCAAAGGGATACTCAAACATGGAAATAAATTAAACCAATGGTCATGGGTGTACTAGACACATGTAACCTCTTTGATTTTTTGTAGAATTTTTGGAGGTCGTTTAATGGGTCTTTAACATCGGGAAACTTGCTTAAAATGTTGGCAGATTTTAGAAATTTGGAAAACTCTTATTTAGTTACCTTAAGTGTTTTAAATGATAAGATTAAGTAATAAACTTATGAAATAAGATAAATAATAATATGTAATCATGGATTCTTGTAGATTCGGTGAAGGTGTTGTGATCTCTTGATTTTGTGTTCATTTCTCTCCGATTGCTTATTCGTTAAGGTACAGATATTCCATCCTTTTAGTAAGGACACTTCATTGTCTTTTGTTTGGCTACTTGATCTATTTGATATTCCTTTGAGTTGCTATCCGTAATCATGACTCGTTTGATGTTGACAATCCGTTTGATTCGATATTCGTTTATATGAATCTATTGGTTCTTGTTTGTAATATGCTACTAGATTCGTTTCCATATTTGGATTATTTGAAACTTGTTCACTTATATCTTTGCTTTAATCTTGCCTGAGCTATTTGTATCTAGTCTTGGAGGTACCATGACCATGTCATTGATGCACCAATGGCATGACACTATCTGTGACGGGGTGATTAGTCCACGGCGTTCCCTTTTGTATGTGCACTTATTATGATTTGATTATATATGTTCGTACACTCGCCATAGTGCTTGTATATGGATATAACTTTGTTCTGCAGGGAGTGTATAGATTCATCATAGGTACTTTATTCCGTTCTGTTCAGGTGAATGGTTGTGTGTGTGCAATACACCCCATTTCACATTTTGTAGGGTACATTTGGAGTCTGCAGCCCCCATGTATAATTTTATATGATATGATATGATACGATGTATGTTAGATTATGTAATCTAAGCGTGTGGCATGCTTTAGACTTTTGTTTTGAGCTCGTGGGCACTCCTTTGTTATCTTTAATTCTTGACTATCGCTTATTATTTCGTATGACATTTGTTTATCAGATTCTCGGGATCCGTTTCGTTCAAACCTTCATTTTTTCTGTTATTATTATTATATCTGTTCACTGAGCGTTAGCTCACTGCATTTTCTTTTCCTGTGGCAGCGGGAAGCTGGGATTTGAGTGTTGAGAGTAGGAGCTTTTAGAGGACCCACCCTTAGAAGAACCCTTTTTGAAAAATATATATATAGAAGTTTTTATTTTTACTATAAATATGCATTTGTATTTTTAGAATTGTATTACTAGTAAAATTCCTATAAAAAAAAATACATATCATATGTTTTATTTATCTTATAACCGGTTATAGAAGAAAAGGAGGGGATTGGGCCAAAATTTTATTGACTTGATATTTTGTAGATTTTCGGGCCCAAAAACTAGCCCGGTTTGGTAATTTTTATAAAAACACGATTTTTAGTCTCGTTTTCGGCAACCAACGGGAGAAGTTTAAAATTACAAAAATGAAAATAAAATATAAATTTTTCACGCTCTCGAGGATAAAATAAAAATTCATGGTTTCTCGTTCGTTAAAACGAATAATTATTCAATGCACGGTACGACGCTTAAATTTCGCGAAACAAATAATTTAAAACACGTCACATCCAAAATAGGTCGGTGATAATATATTCAACTGAAATGCCTCTAATAAAATTTACGGGACTATAATTAAGTGTCCATTAGCTTCTCGATCGATAACAAGTGACTTACGGTCCGAAACTCGCTAGAATCCAAAATTTTTGATTTTAACCAAATTTTTGAAAATATAAATTTATAAAATTAATATAGGAGTTAAAATAAGTAGTGACCTTTTATACGGGAGTTTACACTTAAAAACCTTAAACCTTCTGCTAAAGAGCACCCGACAAAGGATGATGCCTGCCACCACTACAAAGAGGTTGGTCATTGGAAGAGGAATTATCTTGCTTACCTTGTTGAGTTGATAAAGAAGAAGCAAGTGGCACTCCCAAGTCTTCATGTATCTTCACAATAGAATTATTTTTTCCCTAATAAATCTTGGGTGTATGACACTGGTTGTGGTACTCACATTTGTAACACAAAACAGGGTCTTAGAGGAGCAACAAAGCTGAAATAAGGAGCTCTCTATTTATACGTGGGCAATAGCGTTCGTGTATAAGGGGAAGCTATTAGAAGCTATGACTTAGTTTTACCTAATGGCCTAGTGATTTGTTTAGACAATTGCCATTATGCACCTACTATTACTAGAGATGTTGTTTTAGTTTCAGTTGACAATAGTTTTATCCAATGTTTTACGGATTATGGAATTTCTGTTTCTAAGAATGATGTTCTTTATTTTAATGCTATACCATATAATGGTATTTATGAAATTAATATGCTTAATCTTGTGCCAAATGTTAATTCTATTTAAAAGAGTCAAGTACAACTTAGATTCTACTTATTTAGCAATGCCGTCTTGCTCATATAACCAAGAAACGTATTTAAAAGCTGCAACATGATGGGCTTTTAATAAATACAGATGAAGAATCTTTTGATAA
>BQNB010213863.1:0-10032 GCA_026074375.1 Tanacetum coccineum
AGAGAAAGCTGTAATAAATGCACTTTTTTTAAACTGTGTGTTTTTTGTCGGGGGACAATAATTTTGGGACGGAGGGAGTAGAAAATTGATGTTTTATTGTCAAAGAAGCAAGAAGAAAAAGTACTTATTTGCAAAGATGTTTTGAATAGATGGTGGTCCTATAGGGGGGCACAAACGTTGTAAAAGATGTTCAAATGTTTGCCTCTCAAATCATTCAAAAGTGAACTAGTGGGGGATCCAACGTTACTTTCATTTTCGTTTAACAGAATACTAACCAATTAACTCATGTTACCTGAAAAATAATACTACTCCAGTACTAGGAAGTGTACAATCTAGATAACCTAAAAATGTATTTAACTCGACAATTTTCCGAGTGGTGTGTAATCAATCTATTATATTTTTTGCTATCGTTTGTTTGAGCTTTTAAATTTCGATCTTTGTATGTATTATGTTCATATATAATGACCGATTTATCATTCGTTGTTAATAGGTTGGTTAAAAAATGTAAATGTGCAATGATTATAAAATACACACAAATGTCGAAATTCAAAAGTTTAAGTATACAATAATAAAAAAGGTACAAGTTAAATACATTCTAAGATAATTATTATCTCACATATATAATTCAATCTCGACCGATGATTTTAAAATTGTACATATGTACGAACGAGACTTGTATCAAGCAATGAACCGTTTAACGAATATGCTTTTATCTTGTTCAACTTATTCGCGAACCACAAGTCATTAACTCATCTGCGCATGGCTTAACAAATGTATCTCGTCATCGTTTCTCACCGTTTTGCCATCCAAGTATTAGGGGTGGCGATTTTCGACACGACATGATAAATAACACGAACTCGACACGAAGTTAAACATGTTTGAGTCAAAAACAGGTCAACATGTCTAACCCGTTTAATAAACGGGCCGTGTTTATTCATGTGGCAAGACGAAACCTTCACTGTTGGCTCGCTACGACACCACATCGATGACCATGTGCTACCCTCGTTAGAATTTAAAACGCTTTGGAATAAGTCCCTCCCCGCAAAGTCAATATATTCATGTGGCGATTAAATTTAGATAATAAGCAACATCAAACATAACCCTAATGGACCATAAGCCCACAATCGGGCTTAGGCCACTTATTCGTCTAACATCGAGATCCCGGAAATCTCTTGTCCTTCTTGTAACGGTAATGTGGAATCTAATTGTCATATTTTTTTCGATTGTTCTATTGCTAAAGAGGTTTGGAAATGCATTAGAAGGTGGTGTGAAGATATTTTCCCTCCTTTTAACTCAAATAATCACCTGTTGGATTGGTTGTCTTCGTGGCATGCTTCTCGAGATGCAAATAATCGTTTATATATTATCTTCACGACTTCTCTTTGGCTCATTTGGCGGTACAGTAATAGTGTCATTTTTAACTCTAACTCCTTGAGGAAAAGTGACATTTTTGATTTTATTCGTTTGTATTCTTTTAATTGGCTTAAGCATAGAGGTAGATTGTCGAATGATTGGCTTAAATTTCCTTTGTAATCTCTAGCGCCTTGCTAGTTTCTAATAATATTTGCCGACGTTAAAAAAAAGAGTGTTTTTTTCCTTAAGGCTCACGGAGTCACGGTAAAACGACATTCAACTTTTTTATTAAAGATCCAGAGTTACAAGGTCCCAATAAACTTTATGAAAACTCGTTTCTAAATAAGCCACAACATGACAAGTTTCTTTGAAAACATTTTATCTTGTGTACAAAGTTCACCAAGTCCACGTCCTTCGATATCCACGCTCCGTCCCATCCAAGCTGATAAGCATATACATGAGATAAACATGCTAAAACATCAATAAAAAAATGTTGTGTGATCATAGAGTTTATAAGCAATCATTTTGAACACAAGACTAGCAAAAATTTAGCTCATATAAACAATCACAACGAGGCTAGAGCAACGACCGATCCTTAACCATGTCCAACCTGGAGTGATAGTGCTACACATCCACTATAAATAATATGTCCCGTATTTTGCCCTCGCAGGTACACACGCCAGGACAGGTCGTTAGGCCAAATAAATTATTATTATTGCATCAGCGTTCACCGATTAGCGGTGATTGACGGTTCATGAAGGAAGCGGACCACAACATAAATCTATAGCAACGTTCACCATATAAAAATCACCTGTGTTCGATTTTCTAAAACAAGCATGTATCTCCCTCGCGGGTTTTCAAAACATAAAAAGAATTAAATGTGAGGCTATGAACTCACCTTGAGCAATATGATAATAGATAGCGAGATAAAACCATCGAGAGACCGAGATACGACAACGAGAATTAAAGCGTCGGAAAACCGAGTAAAACTCTGAAAGTAACCTAAAAATAAAGTCGCGACTTAGAATATAAAAATATATTACGCGACAAATATAAATAAGTTTTATATAAATATTTTCATAAATTGTTTAGCATTGTACATTAAATTTTATGTTTTTATAAAAATAATTAGGCCCAAATTATAAATTCTCAAATAAATACTTAAGCCCAAAATACAATATCGAAATGTAACCCAAAACAATTATTCATATTTTAAATAATTTAAACCACATTATGCTCATGATTAGTTACAAATTATTCAAGCCATCAAAACTAAAACATGATTATATTCGTATTAACTCAACTAGTTGACGCTAATACAAAGTTAGAGGTGAGTTATTTTGCATACTAGTTTCTTCCCTGCATATCAAGGGACAAATATTGACCATTCTATTTCATTAGATTAAAAAGATCATGATGTATGATTAATAAAATACATGGAGGTCCAAAAGTGAAATTTCTATATACTTCACTCGTCACTCCCTCATTATTTGTATGTATGGCATTATCTTGTCCAAATTGCAATTAATTGATTTTTTTTTGACATATTAGTTCGTAGCTTTTAGTTCTTTACGTTTTTAGTTCTTTATACGTTTATTTACTTTTCGTCTGTTTTTTACGTTTTCGTCCGTTTTTTTACGTTTTCGTCTGTTTTTTTACGTTTTCGTCAGTTTTTTACGTTTTCGTCTGTATTTTTACGTTTTCGTCTGTTTTTTTTTACGTTTCCTCCGTTATTTACGTTTTCGTCAGTTTTTTACGTTTTCGTCTATTTTTTTAAGTTTTCGTCCAGTTTATTTCACGTTTCTCTTTTTTTATACGTTTATCAGTTTTTTTACGTTTCGGCAGTTTTTTTTCGTTTTGTCACAGGGTTTTTTTTACGTTTCGTTCGTTTTTTACGTTTTCGTCAGTTTTTTACATTTTCGTCAGTTTTTTACGTGTTCGTCTAATTTTTTAAATTTTCGTCCGTTTTTTTTATGTTTTCGTCTGTTTTTTTTACGTTTTTGGCTGTTTTTTACGTTTTCGTCTTTTTTTACGTTTTACTTTGCTTTTTACGTTTTCGTCCATTTTTTTACATTTTCGTCCGTTTTTTAACGTTTTCGTCAGTTATTTTACGTTTTCGTCTGTTTTTTTACGTTTTCGTTCGTTTTTTTAAGTTATCGTCAGTTTTTACGTTTTCGTCCGTTTTTTACGTTTTCGTCTGTTTTTTTACGTTTCATCCGTTATTTTACGTTTTCGTCTGTTTTTTTACGTTTTCGTCCGTTTTTTAAACGTTTTCGTCAGTTATTTCCCGTTTTGGTCTTTTTTTACGTTTTTGTCAGTTTTTTACGTTTTTGTCAGTTTTTTTACGTTTCGTCCGTTTTTTTACGTTTTCGTCAGTTTTTTACGTTTTCATCAGTTTTTTACGTGTTCGTCTAATTTTTTACATTTTCGTCCGTTTTTTATGTTTTCGTCTGTTTTTTTACGTTTTCGTCTGTTTTTTACGTTTTCTCCTTTTTTTACGTTTTCGTCCATTTTTTTACGTTTTCGTCTTTTTTATCCGTTTTTGTCTGTTTTCGTTCGTTTTTTTACGTTTTCATCTATTTTTTAACGTTTCGTCCGTTATTTTAAGTTTTCGTCTTTTTTCATTTATTCATCTGTTTTTTGTTTTCCTCCGTTTTTTACGGTTTTTGTCTGATTTTTACGTTTTTTGTCATTTTCTTCGTTTTAGCGTTTTTTTACATTTTCATAGTTTTCATCGGATTTTGCACGTTTTGTCCGTTTTCCCAGTTATCTTACGTTTTTCAAAGTTTTCCTTTCTTTTCTTACGTTTTCGCACGCTTTCGTCCGCATTCGCGCATTTTCGTAGGCTTTCTCGCGTTTTCGTCAGCTTTCTCGCGTTTTCGTCAGCTCTCGCGCGTTTTCGTCAGCTCACGCGCGTTTTCGCCAGCTCTCGCGCGTTTTCGCCAGCTCTCGCGCGTTTTCGCCAGCTCTCGCGCGTTTTCGTCAGCTTTCGCACGCTATCCCGTTTTCGTACGCTTTCGCCCGATTTCCCACGCTTTCGCCCTTTTCGCACGCTTTCGTCTACTTTCGCACGTTTTCTTACGATTTCGCATGTTTTCGTCTGTTTTTGTACGTTTTCGTCTGTTCTCGCATGTTTTCACACGTTTTCATTCGTTTTCGCACGTTTTCTTTTGTTTTCGCACGTTCTCGTCCGTTTTCATAGTCCGTTTTCATATGTTTTGGTTCGTTTTCAGACGTATCCATCCGTTTTCATATGTTTCAGTTATGTTTTCTTAGTTTTGTCGTGTTTTTGTCGTTTTCGCAATTTTTGTCTTTTTTTGCATGTTTTTGTCCGTTTTCGATGGTTTCTTCCGGGTCATACGGTTATCTTCACGGATATGTATGCCAATAAACCTTCAACCTAAAAAAAAAACATTTTAACCTAACCACTATATCCCTATAGCAAAAACCCTAAAACCCAGAACTACTAGGTATATTATCTCATGTGGTATTTAATAAACCTTAATTTCTATAACATAAACTCTAAACCCACCTAACACTTAAATACCATATACCAAAACCCTAATCCCCTAACTTTTAGGTTTTATATCACATGGGTTTATATACTATAAACTATAAAATGTTACAAAAAACCCCTTAAAACCTCTAAATACTAAACCTTTTACTAAAGAAATCCCTAAAACCCTTATCCACTATAGTATTATATTACAATTGATATATACAAAATACTTTGAAATATATGCGAATAAAACTCTTAAAACCTAACCCACTAAACTATTCAAAAACACGTAAACCACTAACTACTAGGTTTATGATCACCAGTGGATATATACATAATACTTAGAAAATAGTATACCAAAAACCTGAGACCTTATACCAAAAACTCTAACAAATTCTTACCATTAGGTATAATATCATAAGTGATATATTCATAAACTTTAAAACCTATACCAAAAACCCTAAACCCCTAACCACCAAACCTTATACCAAAAACCCTAAAACCATATACACTAAACTTTATACAAAAAACCCTAAACCACTAACAACTAAAACCAATACCAAAAAGAAATTAAACCCCCTCCTAACCATAAAACCTATATACCAATAAAACCTAAACCGCTATTACTACTAAACCAGATACAAATAAACCTTGAACCCCTAACCACTAGGTATTAATATCACAAAGTGTTTTATATACATAAACTTTAAAATATATGCCATAAACTCTAAAACCCTTATCATTAAACCTATAGCAAAAAACCTTAAACCACTCAATTACAGGTATCATTTCACAATGATATATACGAATTTAGAATATATATACCTCAAAAACTTAAACCCCTACCACTAAACCGTTCACATAAAAACCTTAAACCCTAATCTAGGGATATTATCACAAGTGTTAATTATATATACAATAAAGTTTAAAATCTTATACTAAACCCCTAACCATAGGTATAATATCACAGTGATATAAACATAAACTATAATAATTTATACCAAAACCTTAAAAAAAACTAAAACACTCTAACCACTATACACATATATCCAATAAACGTTAAAACCCTAAACTATAGATATAATATCACAAAAATGATAGTATACATAAACTTTAATATCTATACAGACCTAAACCTAACCACGATAAACATTACCCAAAAACCCTAAACTTCTATTTACTAGGTATTAATATCACAAGTGATATATACATAAAACTTTTAAAATCTGTTACCAAATATTCCTAGAAAACCCCGAACCATAAAACCCATATACCAAAAACCCCATCAAACCCATTAATCACTAAACCTTATGACCAATAACCCCTAAACCCCCAATTCACTTGTATAATAATCACAATTGATATTATATAAATTTTAAAAACCTCTACTAAATATCACCTAAACACTAAACCACTAAAATTTTTACCTAAATCCTAAACCCTTAAAACCACTAACCCTATACCCATAAACCCTAAACACGCCCCCCATAACCACTAAACCTTCTACAAAACCCTAAACCACTAACCATAAACATATACCAAAAACCCTAAAACCTTAACCATAACCACTGTGCATAAACCTTCAACCTCCTCCACTAACCACTAAATCCTTATTACCTTACCTAATCCCTAACCACTAAACCTATGTCAAAAACCCGAAATTATAAACACTAGGTTTTAATATCACAAATAGAATAATACATAAAACTTTAAATCTATACTCAAAAACATTAAACCCGTGACGACTACCCTATACAAAAACATTAAACCTCTAAAATACTAGGTGTAATATCATCAAGTGATATTATGATACATAAACTTTAAAATTTATTCTCCATAAAACCTTAAACCCTAACCACTACAACTATATTACCAAAACCCTAAAACCTAACCATATAACCTATACATTACCTTTATAAACTAAGATTCACTCGTAGCTTAACAATTATTACCCCTGACATTGTAGTATCACCGGTGATAAATGTAGTATCACCGGTGATAAATAAATATATAATAAAATCTCATGTGATAAAGTAATATAATTGACATTAGTTATGGTATTCACATATATGATATCACATGTGATAAAGCAATATAAATGTGCACTAATTGTGATTATTTTGAAATTCCTTAAAATGTAATCCTATGTTATTTATCAATTGTGATATTATACTGTTAGTAGGATTAAAATGGTTAAAACATAGTTTTTATAGTGTTTTAATTTATTTTTCACAAATTATGTTTGATATATGGTTAGAATAGTAAAGATGTTTATTTTTATGTCAAACATGATCAATCATTTAATGTTTTACACAAATACTTATGCTCACTTTTCATGACATCATGTTTGAGTTGTTCGAACGTACAAATTTGGTTATTCACATGTGTATACTTCAAGCGGGTTTGATGATAAAAAATTAAATTTTCGATATCATCAACTGTCTATAAATAAAACTATTTTGATTGGAGTGTCAAAAATTATGTATGATAAATGGTTTAGAAAAGTTAGGAATGACTTTTAAATGCCAAAAAAAGGATGAATCAGTTGGAGTTCCACACAAATATTTATACCCGTTTTACGAAAGCATGTGAAGTGTTCTAACTTACAGATTAGTGTAATATCACAAGTGATATATCAAACAAAATACTGCACGAGAAAAAACAAAAAAAATACAAAAAACAAAAAAAAGTTTGTGAAAGTATATGAAAGTGTCTATCTATGATAAAGATAATTAAATGTTCGTCACGTGGTGTAATTTATAAATCTTAACGTTTTCGGTTTTTGGGTAGTGATTTTTAAATAAATAAAGGGTGTAAGTGTGTTTTTAATTAAAAAACACAAAGGTAAGAAGGGGTGGTGGATGTTTTTTAAGGTTTAAATTTTATCCTTAATAATATAAACTTAAATCTTTGTTTCAATCTCTCACCCATTAAATGAAACTCAAAGGATGGATGGATCTTTTATCCCTTAGTATGTGAGGAGAAAACTGGTATGCAACATGAACTTTTCTCTAAAAGTTAACAGAGGATTGAAACTGCTCATGCACTAATAAAAAAAGACGTGTTTTTTCTCTCTGGTCAAAGTAAACATCATCCCATCAGTCCTGTTGTCCATCCGCTCCTTTTGTACTATTTCATTATAGGGTGTTACTATTGGTACCCTCTACCCGATAAAAAGTAATAAACGTTTTTTCTTTTGGGTCTGTTTGTCTCCCAGTTTACAGTGGCAAATCGCTGTTTTTATCAATTACTGTTCCGTAATTTTCTGATAGGTTTCATATTTGGATACTGTTCAACTTTATATTTTTCATTTTTTTATTTCGTGTCACAGTTTTTATTAGCATATAACAATTATAAAAATAAAAAAAAATAAAAAAAACGAAAGAAACGGAAAAAGCAGGAGGGGTACAAACGGCTTTTTAGAGGGTACCAATAACATAAGCCTTCATCATCTTCACCATATGTACCCAACAACTCCTTTTGTACAAATTCACCATCTCCACCATACGGCTCATTACTCTCATGTACCATGACCATCATTTTTTTTCCTTTTCCAAACTAATGTTTTTAATTAGCTTTGATATATTTGTTAATTATACGTTCTTTTTTCTTGTATTACCCCCATTAATTCTTATAAAACTAATTTCTATCAAAATCTTTATAAAAAAAATATTTATACTTCAAACTTCAAATTATGAAAACAATAGGTCTTCTTTAATTATTTATATGATCGTGTAGAGTGTATCTCTTCTACTATAAAAAAAGAAATCGTATTTGAAATAGACAGCCAAATTCACATTCTTTTTTATCAGAAGCCCAAAAACTTGTTAGTCTCTTGTGACAACAAACCTTTCTATAAAAATTGTTTAACCACAAAGCTTTGTGTAAAGTTAGTTTTCTTTTTTTAACAATTTGCATAAAGTTAGTTTGCAGCTTGTTTTAAATTGTATATTAGTATATGTTAACTACGTTGGTTATAAAAAAACCAGCCATAGACTTTTGGTTTTTTTAAAAACTTAAAGAAATGCGTTCAAAGAGCTGTGTAGAAATTTGTTGTCGCCAGGGTTACCAAAAATATTTGTAGAATTTTTTGGCAAAACTAAAACAACTTTACCTTGGTGTCTTATTTAGAACTTATAATCTTTAAACCTTTTAATAATTTGAAAAAAAATAACACGATGTAGCAACATGAGATTGTCTATGCAAATCAAAGTTGGAGCGTAAAATTCGTCTCCTATAGATAGACTTATATAGATTCTGATAATGTGTAAAAGGAAATAGTATATTTATATTGATATTATGTTTGTTATAGCAATTACCTTCCTTAATGTTATATATTGTGTTGCCGATTACTCATTAGTTGTTGATAAAATAATATTACCTTCGTCTTATATTTATTGTTCATTTTTGACTTCTTGAGTCTTTCTTTGTGAACTTTTGATTTTGAATATTTTTGTTTGTGCTATTTAATATTTGATGCATAATATGTGAGTAGATTGAGTTTTAAATTTATTTTTCATTAGTATATTTGTCATCAAGTACTCCTTATTATATAACACAAACAAAAATATTTAAGGTTAAAGTTGACAAAAATAACTTAGAAAATCAAAACTGAACAATAAATAACTCCTTAATTATTATAGAGTAAATTGCATAAATCGTCCCTAAAGTCTGGCTAAATTGCATGTTTCGTCCCAAACGTTACGAAAGTGCAAAGATCGTCCCTGTGAGGAAACCTTTGGTGCAAGTATCGTCCCTGTGAAGAAATCTTTAAGGAAACCTTTGGTGCAAGTATGGTCCCTGCAGGGACGATATTTGCACCAAAGTTTCCCCACAGGGACGATTATTGCACTTTTATAACGTTTGGGATGAAACATGCAATTTGACCAAACTTTAAGGACGATTTATGCAATTTACTCATTATTATATATTTTTGCACCCGCCGCGAAGCGCGAGCACCCACTGCCTTGTTTCCAATAATATGCTTTTGATTTTGCAGTCTTTTAATGATCTGAAAATATCATTCAGAAGCTCGATATATGGTCTTGCATAATATTTAAAAGCTCAAAGTTTATCCTATCATGTAATCAGGAATATGGGTTACTTATATCAGTTGCTAGTATGTTAATCAAATTGCCATTCAAAAAATATATATTTATGCACGTGAGGCCTATTTGTAC
>BQNB010213864.1:0-10032 GCA_026074375.1 Tanacetum coccineum
AATATATATTGCAATTTCTGCCCGATTAGATGTTCAACCCGAAAACATCCCCAAATTCGACATGCTATACGTTCGTTCCTGGTGATAGCTAGCCACCCGAACGGTAACATAATGTAATTAACAACTACATCTATGCAATTGACAGTTCATGATAAAGGGGCTCAACTTGGGTTATCGCTACTTAGGCAACATGTAATCAATACTTGCGTCCAATTTATAAAACAAAGCATGTTTCCACCCCATAATTATAAATCATTGAAATCGTAAAAATGTGGGGCTATGAACTCACCTTGAGTTCAGATAATCCAAATATCGCAGATAAAGCGTCACGTAAAAGATCGAATGCAACCTAAATTATCATAGGTCGTATAAGTACCGAGTACTTGAATATAATCTTATAGTTGTTACATCGTACTATCGTTCGGGCTATCATAATTAAAGAGGTCATGACATGACGTTCGAGGAGTTAGGACACTTTAAATCGTAAATCCAACAACTCGTCGATACGCCATCCGAAGAGGCCTCATTATGAAACTCCCTAGTAATATAGTACTTTGATAACCACATAATATTCTATATAGCTCAATCACCAACTAATGGTTTTGGTAAAATTGTGTTTAATAAGTTAAAACGTTTATATTTACCGTTTTAGTAAAACTAGCATAACTTTTGCGTTTTAAGCCCGATTCTCGCGTTTCTTATGCCCATCTTTTCGTATTAAGACGGGTTATCGATATTTGACATTTTCATAAATTTTGTCCCCTGATGAACAGTAACTTTTACTGTTCATAACAGACATGAGTTTTATATAATTCGTATTTGTTGTCGTAAAACCCGTAAATGTCGTATTTTATTCGTTATAGCTCCGTTTTTAGTGATTCTTTCGAGGACGTTCTCGTATTTGAAAGTTCTATATATTTATGAGGTTTAAAAAAATATAACTTTCTGTCATGAATAGTAACTTTTATAAAAATAGTTTTATAAAAGTATTAATTGTCGTAAACTCGCGAAATTCATAACTCGTTCGTTATTAATTGAAAATTTGCGATTCTTATCATTTTGGAATCCTAAAAATGTGTATTATTTATTAAAAATATCAACACTTGCTGTTTATAATTTTTATAAAAATGTTTTTATAAAAATTCATTTACGACTTCGTTTATTAACGTATAACTCGTTTTTAACGTAACTTTTTCGTTATTAATCCGTTTAACAAGTTTCTTACCTTTTCGGAATCGTCGTGAAATGTATTATCTTATAAAAATATAAAATGGATATGTTAAATTTCGAATTTTGGACAGCAAGTTTGATTGAGTTTGTTAAGTCCATACATATCCTTGTTTTCATACTTTCCCACTTCTGTAATCCACCATATGTCTTATATATGTTATATATTATTTATATATTGGAGTCCATGTGTCCATAATTAATATTAACATGTCTTATGTATTTCTTTATCTTGAAACATATTATGAAACTATAAAAACCGTAATTAACCCATAATTATTTTCATGTTTAACCAAGAGTGTAAATCACTTGTGTGACCATTTTAACATGATGTCATTAACATCATCAAGGTAATATAAAGTGTAACATTATGATGCAACAACTAAAAATTCTTTTTACATGTTAATAAGCTAAATGGTGATTTAAGATAAATAGAATAATCATATGCATAAAAATGAAATTATAAGAACATAAAGAGTTCAAGTAAACTTATGAGGGTATGAGATGAATGATAAGAAGTGCTAACCCTTGTTTAGCCACAAAACCAAAAGCTTGCAAAATAAAAAAACCTTGTTTACTAACAAACCTAGCCTTTCTTTTTTCTTGAGTAATACTTGGAAATGCTAGCCCAATGCTTGGGATCCTCCTGTAGAATATCTTCGAATAGATGTGTATAGAGGTATGGGATTGTAGGAAAAAAATCTATATTGGATTTGTTGGGGGCATGCTTTGAGCGTGGCTATATATGTGTGACAAAGGGACGTAATCGGTTTGATTTTTACCTTAGCTAACATGTAGAGATTTTTTGTGTGTAATATCACTTATACAAGTATTATATATCACCATGACTAGTCAAAGGAACATGTTGAGGGTTTTAGGGAAGTCATGGTCATAGTCTTGGTCAAATAGACAAGGTATGGTGTGGTTTTAATGAAGGCATGGGCTAGGTATTAATGAAAGAGATGTATATTTGACCAAACTTGGAAATTGTCTTATTTCTTGTATCATTTGCCAAGAATTCGGCAATAAGAAGATATTTGTGATGTTGATGAGTAATTTTTATGTATTGGGTATAAATGTGGGTATTTGTTGAAGCGTAGAAAAGTTTTGGTGGTTCCGGGAGTGCCTAAACGCAATTTATCGCGAAACGTATACACTTTACGTATCCGATAAAAATAAAATGAACAAGTTAATAATTATTCTCAAAATAATTATATAACCCTTGCTTGATGTAAACATTTAATTGTTTGATGCCCGTTTACATTGAACGCTAATTTTTAGCTTACGCGATTTAAACTTAATTCATGAAATTACAAGCAAACGCGTACAACACTAAAAATAAATAGTAGATTTATCGACGTCGTCAATGACTTGAAAACACAGGGTGTTATAGACTTCCCCCGTTAAACGAGCCTTGTCCTCAAGGCTCACAATGCAGCACTTGACGACGATGCGGTCTTGGTGAAGAGGTGTGGGTATTTCTTCTTGAATTGGTCTTCACGTTCCCATGTGAACTCAGGACCTCTCTTGGAGTTTCCATCGATCTTTTGACTTTTGGGCATTTCGGCTGCGCTTCAACGTTAACTTCACGGCCCTCTATTTTCTAACGTTCTCAAACAAAATGGAGTTTGTCATCAAGATGATGTCCATCCAACGGAGCAGGCTAATGGTCGTCGGCATGACACACTATTTTCAGATTGATTTATGAAACGTACTTATGAACTCTGTCAAACTCTTCTGGAAGTTTCAAGCTTGTAAGCAAACTTCTCCAACCATTTCTATCACTTAAAGGTCCAACATACCTAGGGTTTACCTTCCCCGTTGGCCAAAACGTACGCCACTTTCCAAGCGAAACTTTTAAGCATAAAAATTTATCCCGACTTGGAATTCCATTGGTTTACGCTTCAAGTCAGCGTAACTCTTCTGTCGATCACGAGCGGCTTGCATCCTTTGCTTGATCTGGATGATTTTCTCAGTGGTCTCTTGAATTAGTTCTGGACCGAGTATTTGAGCTTCTCCAACTTCAGTCCCAATACAAACAGTGTGAACGATACTTTCGACAATAAGTGCTTCGAATGGTGCGGCCTTGATGCTAGCGTGATAGCTATTGTTATATGAGAACTCGACCAATGGTAAATGGTTAACCCAACCCTTTCCAAAGTCGATTGCACAAGCACGCAGCATATCCTCGAGAGTTTGAATGGTCCTCTCGCTTTGCCCGTCTGTTTGTGGATGGTACGCAGTACTCATATCCAAATTTGTACCCAAAGCGTTCTGAAGTGACCTCCAGAAATTGGATGCGAATCTCGGGTCACGATCACAAATGATTGAGACGGGTATTCCATGCCTCGTGACCACCTCCTTTAGGTACAATCTTGCAAGTTTATCCAAAGGATCGGTCTCTCTCATTGGTGTGAAGATCGCAGACTTAGTGAGTCGGTCAACGATCACCCAAATTGTGTCATAGCCTTGAGACGTCTTAGGAAGCTTCGTGACAAAATCCATGGTGATGTTGTCCCACTTCCATTCGGGTATCTTGGGTTGTACCAACAATCCCGATGGCCTTTGATGTTCGGCCTTGACCTTAGCACAGGTCAAACACTTGTTAACATAAGTGGCTATGTCGGCCTTCATGTTGGGCCACCAATATAGTTTCTTCATGTCTTGGTACATTTTGTCGGAGCCCGGATGAATAGAGTATTTTGATTTGTGGGATTCGTGCATGATCACAGTCCGCAAATCGCCATAACAAGGTAACCAACTTCTGCCATTTAGGCACAGGGTTCCATCCGCACGTGGTTCCAACTTTTGTTCTCTAATCGCTTCTGGAAATTTAGCGTTTTCAATCAACATTCCCCCAACGTCTTCACTCTTAATGTTCTCTGGTTTTCGCGCTTCAGTCTGAGCATTTAAGATCTGTTTGGGAAGGTCCAAGCTAATAGTCATAACTAAGGCTCGAACTCTTAACGGTGGTTCTCGTTCTTTCCTGCTCAAAGCATCAGCAACGACATTTGCTTTCCCCGGGTGATAACGAATATCGCAATCGTAATCACTTAGCAACTCTAACCATCGGCGTTGCCTCATGTTCAACTCTTTTTGATCTAAAATGTGTTGCAAACTCTTGTGATCGGTGAACACCGTTCCATATAAATAATGTCTCCAGATCTTGAGAGCGAACACCACTGCACCAAGTTCTAAATCATGAGTTGTATAGTTCTTCTCATGAATCTTCAACTGACGTGATGCATAAGAAATCACTTTTTCTCTCTGCATCAATACAGCACCCAAACCCTTCTTCGAAGCGTCGCAATATGCGATGAAATCTTCACTTCCTTCAGGTAATGCAAGGATTGGTGCACTGCATAACTTTTGCTTCAACAGTTGAAAAGCTGCTTCTTGTTTATCGCCCTACTCAAACTTGACCTTCTTTTGAGTAAGCTTGGTCATTGGTTTGGCGATCTTTGAAAACCCTTCAATGAATCTTCGATAGTATCCAGCAAGACCTAAAAATTGACGAATCTCCATTGGTGACTTAGGAGATGTCCAATCCTTAATGGATTCAATCTTGGCTGGGTCCACATGAATTCCTTCACTATCAATCACGTGACCGAGGAACTGTACCTTGGGAATCTAAAATTCACATTTGGAAAACTTGGCATACAACTCATCCTTCTTAAGCAATTCTAAGATTTTCTTAAGGTGTTCTTTATGTTCTTTCTTGTTCTTCGAATATATCAGAATATCGTCAAATAATTTCATCACGAATTTATCAGATATGGCTTTGCATACCGATTCATGAGGTCCACATGAATAACGGCAGGGAGCGTTTGTCAACAAACGACAACATTGAAATTCGTATTATGGACATAAACGAGTTTGAAGGCAGTCTTCGGAATGTCTTCTTCTCGAACCCTCAATTGGTGATAGCCTGACCTTAGATCAATTTTCGAGTAGACACTCGACCCTTGGAGCTGATCAAATAAATCATCAATTCTTGGGAGCAGATAACGGTTCTTCACGCAAAAACAAAAAAGAGGAATTGCATATATATCCCTTTAAAAGCTTAAAATTGCATATATATTAAACTCAAACATATAATTGCATATATATTCTTCTAAAAGCTCAAAAATTGTATATATATCCAACTTAAACTTAAAATTTCATATATATCCTTCCTAAATCTTGAATATGTTATATATATATATATATATATATATATATATATACAAATAACTATTTAATATAAATTTACAACTATAAAATACATGATATTTATAATTATAAAAAATGTTTTTTTAAATTACTTTTTCTTTACTTACAAACTTGTTGGTAGTAATATACATTTCATTGTAAAAATACTTTATTCTTTTATACATATATAACAATCATGATAAATATTGATAAATGTATTTCATGCATTCGTATTATATATGATATAAGTTGCTTTTTTTATGTTAAATATCATCTTGATCTATTATTTTTTGTCATCAAGATCATTTTGAATCTAGAGACATCGTACTTTTAAAACAAATGTTACTTTTGTTATTTATAAAATTATAAATATCATAAGTTAGAGTTTATAATTATTTTGATATTTAAGATATATTAAAGGTTTATAAAGGATTTCTATGCAATTATGAATGTTAAGAAAAAATATATATGCAATTACAAAAGGTTATTAAGGATATATATGCAATTAGTAGTTTAGGTTGAATATATATATATATATATATATATATATATATATATATATATATATATATAGTAGGGATCCAGTGAGAAGTAAATTAAAATAAGAAGAGGTGAGAAGTGACTAAAACCACACATTTGAGATGCACAACTTGCATTAAATGCATTTCTATTCATTTAGATGCACCATTTTCAGCTTCGAAAGTTAATTTGATGTGTAGATGGTGCAAATTGATTTTCATGATTTTGACACATGTAGAGGAACAAAAAACAAGAGAAATCATGAAATGCATCTAATATACGTATATGCATCTAATTAAAATCTTAGAAAAAATTAGATGCATTATAATTGATTCTAAGTTTTAGTGATGCATCTAATTTAAGTCGATGCATCTCAGATATGCATTATAGTTACTCTTATCTTTCTTTATTTTAAGAAAAACTTCTATTGATCCTACTTATTATATTTAATTTATATATATATTTATATATATATATATATATATATATAAGATATATTACTATATATTTTATATTTATGATATATATATATATATATATAGAATCCGGATCGATTGAGAATGTTTTTATTTTGAGAAGATTGAGAAGGTTTTTAAAAATGATAGATTTTTAACTTTAATTTAAGTTTTTCAAGCGTAAAACTCATTTTAATGTGATTATAATTCAAAATGTGTAAAAAATTTGAATCATTATTAAAAAAATTCTGTTTTTGCAATAGAAGTAAAATACTGAATCTTCTATACAAATTTAGGAATCATTACATACTCGATTTTAGCAATAATTTGTGAATCAACATTTGTGATTTATCGCTTTGATTCTCTTGAAATGATGTTTACTGTGAATAAAATAAAAAAAATAAGAATCAATTTGCTCAAAACGTAGATTGCTACAATCTTTCAAAATAAAAACCTTCTCACGGAACGGAGCCATATATTATATATATATATATATATATATATATATATATATATATATATATATATATATAGAGAGAGAGAGAGAGAGAGGAGTTATGATCAACATGAGAAGTTTTATAAAATAAGAAGGATAAGAAGTAATTATAATGCATATTCGAGATGCACCGACTTAAATTAGATGCATCTCTATAATCTTAGATGCATTATAATGCATCATAATGTGTTTTCTAGCTTTTATTTAGATGCATATACGTATATTAGATGCATTTCATGATTTCTCTTTTTTTTTGTTCCTCTGCATGCTTCGAAATAATGAAAATCAATTTGCACCATCTACACATCAAATTAACTTTCGAAACTCTACATGGTGCATCTAAATGAATAAAAATGCATCTACTACAAGTCGTTGCATTTCAAATGTGTGGTTTAAGTCACTTATCACCACTTCTTACTTTAATTTACTTCTCACTAGATCCTTACTCTATATATATATATAGAGAGAGTTATGATCAAATGAGATTTTTTCTTAAAATAAGAAGGATAAGAAGTAACTATAACCGCATATCCAAGATGCACCGACTTAAATTAGATGCATGTTTATAATCTTAGATGCATTATAACGCATCATAATGTGTTTTTTAGCTTTTAATTAGATGCATATACGTATATTAGATGCATTTTATGATTTCTCTCGTTTTTTGCTCCTCTGCATGTGCCAAAGGTCTTTTATGTTATGTGGGTGATGATTTGGAAATTCCGCAAAAGTGCTTTTTGGCGGTTCGGGATGCTTATCATCGAGTATGGGAGCTTCTTTTTGATGATATTGTTCGTATCTCTTTTACTTGATGTTCCAAGAGTGTAAAAACATATTGTTGGATTTCTTGGATGAATGTCCTAAATCCAGACTCTTGTTAATTTCTAGCTCTTCTTAGTTTTTTTATTATTTCATTTGCCGTTAAAAAAAATCATGAAAAATCAATTTGCACCATCTACAGATCAAATTAACTTTCGAAAAAAAAAAACTAAAACTCCAAAACATGTGAATATAGATGAATACAAATGATCTACTATATGTTCTTTGCTATCTAAATTTATGTTTTAGTCAATTTATAACCACTTCTTATTTTAATTTATTGCTTACTGGATCCTTACTACAATATTATCTTATATATATATAATATTTCTATATATATATATTATATATATATATTTATATTTAGATATTATTTTATCTATATCGAGAGAGGGAGAGAGGAGGTTAAAATAAAAGACATATATTTCGTTGAGAAGGATAAAAGAAAACTTTGTTTAAAAAAGTTTTCCGGAAAAATTCAAAAAAAATTCCATTAAATCAGGTATGTTGGTGCATAAACTTTGTAAAAGAAGTTTTCTAATTTTGAGTTTATATACGTTTTAATGCGTCAAAAAAAGAAATTTTTGGATGCACAAAAAAATTTGATGCCAAATTTTTCGGACATGTTATAGTTTGATGCGCAATAAAATTTTGATGCAAAAAGTCAAAAGAAGTTGGGTACAAAAACGAATTTTTGATGCACAAAAAACCGATTTAATGCACAAACGTTTTTTTCATAATTTTTTTCCGGTAAAACTATCCACTTTTAGAAAAACTTCCTTTACAACTTTTTCATGCACCATCATTATACGTCTTGTGGAAATTTTTTCAGATTTTTGAGAATTTAATAAAAAAAATAAATTATCCTTTCACGAAAATTTGTTTTTTTACTCTCTCTCTCTCTCTCTCTCTCTCTCTCTCTATATATATATATATATATATATATATATATATAGAGTTAGGATCAAATAAGAAGTTTTCTTAAAATAAGAAGGATAAGAAGTAACTATAACCGCATATCCGAGATGCACCGACTTAAATTAGATGCATCTCTATAATCTTAGATGCATTATAACGCATCATAATGTGTTTTCTAGCTTTTAATTATATGCATATACGTATATTAGATGCATTTCATTTTTTTCTCTTGTTTTTTGTTCCTCTGCATGTGCCAAAATCATGAAAATCAATTTGCACCATCTACGCATCAAATTAACGTTCGAAACTCATAATGGTGCATCTAAATGAATAAAAATGCATCTAATGCAAGTCGTTGAATCTCAAATATGTGGTTTTAATCACTTCTCACCACTTCTTATTTTAATTTACTTCTCATTTGATCCCTGCTATATATATTATAATATATATATATATATATATATAAATCAATCGGAACCAAGTTTTTAGCTCAAATGTGCGGATGAATTACCAAAACAAAACCTTGTTTTAAACAAAGCGGCATTACGCGGGTAGTGATAGCAGTGCTGTGCAGGTTAACAAAACACACCACTTCTTAAAACAGAACCCACAATTGCCACCGTATATCACCACCACCGTTCGGTAAGCATTCATCATACTTCAATTCTAATTCTAATTCTAAATTAATCAATAATTATTCATTTCGTAAATTCAGTTTCTTTTTTTTCTTTCTTTTTTTTGTAAAGATTCCTAAATTCAGTTTCGATAGAGGATATAATAAATTCTAGGGTTTCACCCTAGTAAATAATAATAACAATACAATTACTTACTTTACTATTTATACCACTTTATATCAATTACTGTTCAATAGTTATTAAGAGTAAGGTAGGGTTATAATAACTTTTAACTGTAAGGTGAATTCTGCTGTCTATGTTAAGTAGAGTATTAAAGTGATGAAGATTTGCGATTGTTGTATTGTTATTGATCGAGATTGATGAGGCGAATCGAGTTATTGCCGGAATCTGTTCGGAGCTGTATGCGTTCCGGCGTTGTTTTGTTTGATTTGACTAGGGTTGTGGAAGAGCTAGTTTTCAATAGCCTTGATGCTGGTGCCACAAAGGTATAACATAAAGATCGTTAATGCGTTAATTTTTATTGATTGAATTGGTTGAGAGTCTGAAATGTGACTTATGTTTTATCAGGTTATTGTAGCGGTAGGTGTCGGGACAAACTATATTAAAGTTACAGATGACGGTAACTTACCTTAATTCCATTATAGTGATACGCGACTTATGTATCGTATTTATTGTTTTAGTTTTATTCTAAAACGTAGTTTTGCAGGGTGTGGCATTACACGGGATGGATTGGTTTTGTTGGGAGAAAGATATGGTAAGTGGAAACTTTATG
>BQNB010213867.1:0-10031 GCA_026074375.1 Tanacetum coccineum
ATGTTCCGAAAATTTTACCGGTCACGCGGTAATTGTTTTTATTAGACAATAAAACATCAAAAGTAAAAAAGTCAAGTCAGACCCTAAAAGTCAAAGGGTAAAATCGTCATTCGAAATTTCGAAAATCCTCGGATGTTACATGGAGGCCCAATATGGAAAATTCCTCGACATGATTCGAGCTGTCCGAATCAACGTACCTATTGTCGACGTCTTAGCCGGAATGCCTAAATATGGCAAATTTCTCAAAGAACTAATAAGCAACAAACACAAAATCAAACAAATTTCTGCCGCTTTCCTAAGCGATGAAAGTTTCGCCATTCTTCAAAACAAAGTTCCACCTAAACTTGGAGACCCATGAAGTTTCCTTATTTCGTGCAACTTTAATAAAACTTTCTCATGTAATGCTTTAGCCGACCTTGGTGCTAGCATTAACCTTATGCCATATTCCTTATACGCGAAACTATCTCTCAAAACTCTTAAGCCTACTAAAATGAGCGTAAGATTAGCTGACCGATCATTCGAATACCCTGTTGGAATAGCTGAAAATATGCTCGTTAAGTTGGTAAATTCACCTTCCCTGCCAATTTTGTTGTTCTCAAAATGAAGGAAGACGGCAAAGTTCCTCTGATTTTGAGACGACCCTTTCTTCACACTGATGATGCAGTAATTCGAGTTAAACAAAAACAACTCAATCTTGGAGTTGGAACTGAACGAATGATCTTTAATATCGACTCTGCCATTAAACACTCTTATTCAAATGATGATACCTGTTTCAGTATCTATGAAATCTTAGAAGAAGATTTTGACGATCTTCTTGATGAAGGAAGCAAAATCCTCCATTCCATCGAAGGAACTGTTCTCGAGGAAGAAATCTTTTCTAAATTTGATAAATTCATAGCAATGGTTTCAAATGAAAACTATGACTCTGAGTTCGATGAAGAAAAACCAAAATTTTAAAAAATCACCATAAACATAGATTATAAAATCAAAACATCTCTCGAAGAACCTCCTACGGATCTCGAACTCAAACCTCTTCCTGATAACTTGGAATATGTATTTTGGAAGAACCCTCTTTTCTTCCTGTAATCATATCATCTCAACTTTCTGCTCAAAACAAAAGCAAACTTGTATCTGTCCTTTAAAAACATAAGGAAGCATTTGCCTGGAAAACAACAGATATTCCTGGTATCTGCCCATCATTCTGCAAGCACAAAATACAACTTCTGGATGACAAGAAACCAGTTGTCCAAAAACAAAGAAGGTTAAATCCAAACATACAAGAAGTTGTTGAGAAAGAAATCGTAAAACTCTTGGATACCGGTATAACTTATCCAATTGCCGATAGTCCTTGGGTTAGTCCTATTCATTGTGTACCAAAGAAAGGAGGTATTACAGTAATCACAAACGAAAATGATGAACTTGTCCCAACAAGAACCGTTACGGGTTGGCGAGTATGCATCGATTATCATAAACTCAATGAAGCAACCGCAAAAGATCATTTTCCCTTGCCGTTTATGGATCAAATGTTGGAAAGACTCGCAGGAAATAAATATTTATGTTTCCTTGATGGTTTTTATGGATATTTACAAATTCATATCAATCCTAATGATCAAGAAAAAACAACATTCACATGTCCCTTCGGTACATACGCTTATAGGCGAATGCCTTTCGGATTATGTAATGCTCCAGCTACATTTCAAAGGTGCATGTTAGCAATCTTTCATGACATGATTGAAGAATCAGTCGAAGTATTCATGGACGATTTCTCCGTCTTTGGGAACTCTTTCGACAAATTCCTAAATAACCTCGATAAAATGCTCCAGCGTTGTAAAGATGCTCATCTTATTCTTAATTGGGAAAAATGCCACTTCATGGTTAAATAAGGAATTGTGTTTAGACACAAGGTGTCCGACGCAGGACTTGAAGTCGACAAAGCAAAAATTGACGTAATCTCAAAACTTCCGCCCCCTACTAACATCAAAGGTGTTAGAAGTTTTCTAGGACATGCTGGTTTTTACCGAAGATTTATTAAAGATTTCTCAAAAATTGCCCGATCTATAACTAAGCTGCTTGAAAAAGATACTCCGTTCGAATTCAATGATGAATGTCAAAAAGAATTCGAATTATTAAAAGAGAAACTCACATGTGCTCCTTTGATCGTAAGCCCAAACTAGAATCTTCTGTTTGAACTTATGTGTGATGTAAGTAATTTCGCAGTTGGAGCTGTCTTAGGTCAAAAAGATGGTAAAAACTTTCACCCAATCTACTTCGCAAGCAAAACTCTCAACCCAACTCAACAAAAATACTATAGGTGCTGAATCAAATGAATATCATATAATCAAATATAAAAAACAGTGAGACATGCACCTATCAACGGATCCATAGAGTCATATGATCAATCAAGATAAAAACAACAATTATTACCTTTGCAGCGTAATCGGTAGAATCAAAGAACAACCTTCTCTTATACACGATCTATCCAAGAAAAGAAATCAATGATAGAAAAGGTACAGAAAATGTCATAGCTGACCACTTGTCCCGAATTGAAAAAGACAAGTTAAGTGATGATAGTGAAGTGGATGATAACTTTCCTGGAGAAACCCTTATGAAAATTAACACCAAAAATGAACCGTGGTTCACAAATTTTACAAACTACTTGGTAGCTGATATTATACCAAAAGGGATGACGTATCAACAAAAGAATAAATGCTTCTCTGACCTCAAACACTACTTCTGGGAGGAACCTTATCTCTTCAAAGTATGTTTTGACGGAATGATCAGACGCTATGTATCCAGACCAGAAACCCAAACAATCTTAGATCAATGTCACCACGGACCAACCGATGGGCATTATGGACCAAATGTAACTGCTAAAAAGGTCCTAGATTCATGATTTTACTGGCCGACAATTATAAAAGAAGCTCATACTCTAGTTCAACTTTGTGAAGCATGCCAAAAGACGAGAAATATATCAAAACGTGATAAGATGCCCTTAAACAACATTCAAGTATGTGAAATTTTTTATATATGGGGTATTGACTTTGTGGAACCATTCCCAAAATCCCATAAGTTTGAATACATTCTTGTTGCTGTTGATTACGTATCTAAATATGCCAAAGCTCATGCTTTAGCAACCAATGATTCCCGAGTTGTTGTCACTTTCTTAATGAAACTATTTTTCTGTTTCAGAATGCCCAAAGTGCTAATCAGTGATCGAGGTACTCATTTCTGCAATAAAATAATGGAAAAGACGATGAAAAGATATGGAGTTACCCACCATTTCTCTACATCATATCACCCTCAAACTAGTGGTCAAGTTGAAAACACGAACAAGCTACATCTTAAAAAGAATTCTTGAAAAGACGTATTAAAGATAATCACTGCATATTTGGTCAGAAACTTGATGATGCTTTGTTGGAGAGCTTTTCGTACTGCTTACAAAACACCTACGTAGGACCACACCCTATAAACTCATATATGGAAAGAAAACACCACTTACCATTTGAAATGAACCCGGCATACTAGGACTTGAAGAACTTTGTAAGACCAGAAATCTGATCGCTGCTGATGAAAAATGAATGTTCCAGTTACACGAATTAGATGAACTTAGACATCAAGCCTATGAAAACTCTAGATTATACAAAGCAAGAACCAAAGTCTGGCATGATAGAAAACTAAGAATGAGAAACTAATTCAAGCATGGAAACAAGGTTCTACTCTTTCACTCAAAGTATAAGTTTAAACAACCAAAACTCAGATCTCATTGGTTAGGACCATATGTAGTGAAACATCAATATCCATCCGGGTATGTTGAACTCTATGGAAAAGATGAAAAAACATTTATTGTTAATGGCCATCGACTCAAACTATATCATGAAGAAGAAGATTATAATGTCCAAAAGGAAGCAGTTACTCTCTTCTTTCCCAAAGAATGACTCACCAAGTTCGAGTTGACTCTCTTAAAAATAAGCGCTTTTCAAGAGGCAACCCGCGCTTCACTTAAGTGTAGAGGAGTCCCTCCTTCATTCTTCTGTTTATATCATTTATTTATTTTCTAAAAAAAACAATAAAAATATTCTCTTTTTGTGTGTTTTTGTATATACTATTATGCAGGTTATATAGCTTAAAGATTTGGAAAATTATGAAGTCTGCTCAAGGATAGCTCTCTCGCATCTAACTCATCTAATGAGTCCTGGGAAGTACCGTTTCCTAATTTTCCTTATATTATACACTATTATCAGTTATCACATTGAGGGAAATGTTCAACTTAAGTGTGGAGGGGAGCCAAATAGGAAACATTAATCATATCCCTCCATATTTTCCCTGCCAAAAATTTTACCAACTGATGTTTTTGAAATAAAAAATCTTATAATATATATGTTTTTCAAAAATTAAAAAATGTTCTTAATAAGGCAAATCCAACCGGATTAACATTTTAACTAACACAAAAATTAACCCACCAAAAATTGTGAGAATTATAAGCCTTTAGAATATTCCGGTGCCTACTTTTGGTGCCCAAGATAATTGATGCCTTTAGCTTGTTCGAGTTAAGGAGTGAGCAATCATATGTATCTATTCCATCGTTATGGATGTGTATATGTGGTTTTTTCTCCTTTTCTAGAGCAATGGTATTGGTTGATAATTATTATGAGTGGGCCGGTAATTTAGAAGTCTAGAACTTGTGCTTGATCATAATTTACCAGACCAAATCCTGCTTAATCATATGTTATGAATCCCGCAAGTTCTTGTTCTTGCGAGCATTCCCTTTAGTGTTAAGTTGCTGAAATACCTAAGTAAAGAAGTTAAAGTGGAAAGATAAAGTTTTGTGCCAGCCTTTGTTATTATTATATGTGATCTCAATCCAAAATAAATAAATATGTGTATTATATATAGAAGTTCAAAGAAATAAAGGCTTAAGTTCTGGCACATGAAGATTAGTATATGCTGTCGCTTCAGTATCAAGTTACGCCCTTCGGTCAGGTTTATGTGTCAAGTACAAGCCTATTGTAGCTGTCTAGATTACGTCTGTACAAATTGAGTGTCTCCACAAAAATATAAAACCCTATCTGAGTGAATTGAGTGAATTCTAAATCAAACACATTCCCTATGTGAGGTGCTTAGTTATACGTCAATGCCTGAAAAGTTATCTAAACCTCTAAACATTTATAAAATCCAAATTTTCTCCAAGTCACGACAAATGATTTTATTTTCTCGCTTTGATTGCTTGAGGGCAAGCAACAACTAAGTGTGGAGGGATTTGATAATGCCCAAATTATACATATCTTAGGTGACGTTATTTGCATATAATTAATCATTTCTCAGTGAACTTTTGATACTTAAAGCATGAATTTGCTGCAGGTTTACTAGAAGACATCTCAAAGATAAAAGGAATAAAGCTCAAGTATTTATACACATTGGAAATCAAGATACAAGAAAAGAATAAAACCTCAAGCTGTAAAGTCAACAAGTGCGCCGCACTTATCAGTTGTGCGCCGCATTTCCTCTCAAAAACATGCCAAGTACGCCGCACTTATCAGTTGTGCTTCGCACTTCACCCCAAATTCAGAAGTAATTAAAGCTCAGTCAAACAAATGCATTAATACCCCAAGTACGTCGCACAAAATATTATGTGCGCCGCACTTCCTATCCAACTACGAAGAATTAAATGAAGAAGTTAATGCGCGCGAGTATTTAACACCCTAAGTACGACGTACAAATTATCTTGTGCGTCGCATTCGTCCACTAAACATTTATTATCCTCGCATTTAATCACCAAGTATGCCGCACAATCCTCCTCGTGCGTCGTACTTTTCACCTATTTTTAGCCTATAAATAGAGGACGGATTTTCACTCTCAAAGTATCCCACAAATCATTCCTCTCCTCATTCCTCAAGCATCTCATCAGAAATTCTTCATCCATTAACACCACACCCTTTTGAAGATTCAAGATCAAACGATCAAGAACGAAGCAGAATATCATATTAGTATATTAGAAATGGAAAATACTCATGTTGAATCATCTTATGTTATGAACCTCATAGCCATGAGAGGCCTAAAACTCTCCATGACTACTCGGTGACATATGAATAATAGAATAAGTGATTGGGACAATATGGCAGTGTCAAGCTCATAGCTAGTATATATATAGAACTCCATCTATTAAAAAGGAATCGTGCATAACTATCAAAGATAACATTAAACGGAAGCGACATCTCAAAGGCAACAAGTTATCTAGGATAATACACGGTGATTCTTTACTAAATGAAGATGTTTTACAATTGAAAAGTAATTTATTATTTCAAGCCAAGCCAGAAATAAAGTAGGAAGCCTATGAGGAAACAGCTCATAACTCCCACTGAATTTGACAACATTACAAGTTTATCATTTTCATTTATAAAATGCATTACTCCCACTGAATATGGCAACATTATGAGTGTTCCTTCACTAGTGAAAGCAATTGCAATTTATCTTTCCATTTATTGGATATCTACACATTATTGCTAATGTGGGTCACATGGACTAGTAAACAAGTACTTAGATATGCAAGTAAGTATGTTCAAGTTCTAGCATCTCAGCTATTTATTAACTTGAAAAATTGGCATGCAATTCCTCCTTTATCTGCTCACTTTACCTCGAGGGTGTGCAACGTCTCTTACTTATTTAAGGAAATAGCTATAGATACGAGTTCTCTAGTTATTGCCTTTTACATTATTGCGGTGATATTTCTGTCTTCCAAGATATTTTATTCTTGGTAGCTATAGACACAAGTTCTCTAGTTATCCAAGTTTCTTATTATGATTCAAAGATTTCAAACCCGGATAAGGATATTGAAGCAATCTTGAAAGAATAAGAAGTCCAATTACCTTAACATGAAGTTTGGTATGAGTTCGATTATAATTTAGGATAATTCTTTCATTCCTATTGTAAGTTTTCCAAAAGTGAAACGTATAGAAAATAGTCTTATTTTCCCAAGGAAAATAGACACAATTTGTCTTCCACAAGAACAAACCTTTGGTTACGGTATACGTTGCATAAATACATTAAAAAAACTTGCAAAGTTCATTTTCAGTATTTTCGATAATACATCCCTTAAAAATTAACTACCCATGTTTATATAAAATAAACAATTTATTTTACAAGGGTCTAAGATCCAACTTGACGTTCTACCATTAATGCAATTGATCTACTAGAAACGGTATAACTCAAAAGGTAATCAACGGGAGATAATTGCTAACATGTGCAACTCTTAGCCATTATGGGGCACAAGGCAGTATAATCCAGAATTATAATGTCAAGTAGCATGTTTAACCCCATCGTATGCCTCCTGTCGAAAGTCTGACCAACCATACTCGATATAAGTCGTCCAATACAAAATCAGTAATTTTACAGTCTCATGTCTGACCATACGATTGTTATATTACCTTGTTTTGCAATTCACCTCAGACTGTCTTTGAGTAAAAACAAACTCAAGTGATTCCATACTTTAATAGCAAATGACTTAGTTTTAAGGGTATAAATATTTGATAAAAAACAAGGTTACCATAAATGTGTATAAGGAAGCATGCATACAACCTTATAACACTAGTTATTTTTAAAACATTTCCAATTATGTTTTAAAAAATTTCTATAAATAGAAATCACATAATTTTATAAACCACATGCCATTTATAAAATTAGGGTTACCATGTTTACAATATTTTCATGTATAAGTGATCTTACTACGGATAAGGTTAATTCCTCACAGAAAAATATCAAACCCTAGTAACGGTTAAGACATACTTTAAATATTGTTAAAACGTTTATGTAAAATTATTTATTCTTGCGTTGTTCCATCGCGGGTTCCCTTGCGGAAACCACTAAACCCATGCGTTATAGAACGTTGCAAGAAATAACAAATTTACGTATACAATTCATGATTTAGCAAAGTGTACATATCAATATACGTACAATAAGCATTTTAATCATGTACTTTTAGTCCATATTAATTTTGAAAATTATTTTTGCATAATTATATATATAATAAAACGCCACAATATATATAAAACATGCAAAACATATTTACCAAATTAATCACACTAAACAAAATCACTTACGCAATTAAAATAATAATTCAACAAAAGTCTTCTCATCTTTTGCAATTAACCAATTAATTCACGTAATGATCTCATGCATACCATACTAAACAAGCATGCATAAAATATATTTAGCTTAATAACTATGGTTTACATGCACGTAATCCATGGTTGACAATTTATAAGCAATAAATAAGCTACAATATATTCAAATCGCAAATTATAATACATGCATTTATAATAAGCGAAACAAATCTTTCTAAAATATAACCATATTTTATTTCTTATTTTATGTGATATTTAGGGTAAAATATTTTACTAAAAAATATCCTAAAATAGGTTTTCACATAAAAGGCAAGAAATATTCATAAATATGCATTTATATTTTAGCCGGATCTTCCAAAATACATACCATATTTATATTTTTAGATTTTATGTGTTTTATATTAGTAATTATTTTAGTAAATAAATTCCTAAAATAAATTGCACATAAAACCTAGAAAATATTCACAAAATATGTGTATTTTAGGTATTTTACCGTTTTTTATGTAATTATAACGCTATACGAACGGCTCGTGATGCCACTATTGGAAATCATGGTCTAAAACCCTAATATTACGTGAATATTAAATGAGCTATGCAGCAGAATTAAACTCATATAGCACTTATAATTAACATAAAACATAAACAGAAAACATACCGAATAGCAACCAAGCTACGTGAAGAACCGGAGACTTCTTCGAGTACACGCATGTGTGTAAGACATGCGAAACCAAAACCCTTCGAGTTAATAAAGTAAGTAACCTCTACGCGTATCATACACTACACGTCGATCAATCGCACCCGAATTCTAGTTCTACGAACCAACACTCAAGAATACATCAAGTAGTTGAAACTCAAACACTTTCCTTAGAGGGGTGTTTATTTCGTTCGCCCACAAAGAGATGAAGAGAAGAAGGGATGAGAATAATGAGCTAGGGGATCCTCTATTTATACAAGATATAGAGCCCTCAAGTTTACCTATCCCAGCGATGTGGGATAAACTCTTTTTCCCTCTCTTTGGACCTTAGGTCGGTCGCCCCTCAACCCAAAAAACCCTTTGGATTGACCTTTTGACTTTCTTAATTATTATGTATAATTACATTTAATTACACATTAATTAAAAAGCCTTATAGTTAATTATTCGTAAACAAACTAATTAACGACCGTTAGTATTCAATCGTTTGAATGTTAATATACATCAATCGAGTATTTAAACATATATAATAAATATATGCTTATATTATTATATATATACCAATAGAGTGATATCTATGTGTATTAATGTGTGTGACCCCGTAGGCTCACGTATTCCCAGCCGTATATATATACGTATGACATGAGCACAAACCAACATGTATAGCATTTCTTCATCGAATTTGGTGTAGAGTCGTAATCTCGTTCATTTCTTCCCAAAATGAGCCTAAGTCACGTGTATTTCTTCCAAATGCCTTCCAAGTGCTAAAAAATAAAAAGAAACGATTAAGCACGTATTTAGAGCATATTTGCATGATTTTAGGAGTTAAATGACCCTGAAAAAGTTTTGTCGAGTCTTGGCTTAGCAACGCCTTTACATGTATTCTTATAGATGATTAACTTGACACCACTCAATATTCCCCCAAATATCCCTAAACTGTGTTTCCTTTACCCAACACCCAAACATCACAATCCTTTAAAGACCTCTTTGATAGTAATTCCTAGGTGCTTATGCCAAAGTGGTGGAGGTTTTTGATCTTTTATCAAGGTTATGGTAATTTATATACTATGACAGGTAGTGAGTGTCATTTTCCGTTTTCATTTATTGTTATAATTCATTATACACCTGAGAGAATGAGAGAATACAAACACTTATGTGAGGTGCTAGTATGTAATTTCAATGCTTTTAATTACGAGATATAATCGGTTATGCCATGAATTATC
>BQNB010213870.1:0-10031 GCA_026074375.1 Tanacetum coccineum
ATTATAACAACCTGCATGCCGAGCCCCTTAGGGGGTCTTGGCGTGATTTCTTGGCTAAACAACCATTTTATGAGCCTAACATACCAACAAATTTTTATACTTGTATACGCCGAGTACTAGGGTTCTCGGCTTGGTCTCTTTGGCTACAAATACCACACGACATGGTCATGTAAAAAAACAATATATGCCGAGTCCCCTAGGGGGTCTCGGCTTGGCCCATACTCGACCAAAACCACAAGAATTTAACCTCTTTTCCTTGTTTTTTTTTTCTTCTCATGTGCACTCTTTATTATTTCATGTAAATAATTCTTATAATTTCATGTATACTTGTATGATTTTATAGGACTTGTTTTCATGCATGTATAACAATTAAAAGAAGAGAATAAAAAAGGTTTTAGGTGATACCGCTTGCGTAAGATCGAAGAGAAAGACGAGAGAAACACGTATGCTATCAAACACGTACGGAAATCACCACAATCTCCTCCTCCTTCTCCTTGGTAGGCGTCGGCTAGGGTAGGGAATTTTTAGGGTTTTCTTGTTTTGATTTGAAATTTAGAAATAGTAAAAGTATGTTTCCTGGAATTAAGTTTTGACCAAGATAAATGTGGGGTGGCTATGGGCCTTTTTGGATTTCGTGTGGGCCCACCTTGGGCCGTGTGATAGGCATGGTGGACTAGGAAGTCCATTTTTGATTTCGTAATTATGTTGTGACTTAGTTTCGTGTTTGGTTGTTCATGATTAAGTATATTTAGTTTGTGACGTGAAACATTGTTTCTTGTGGTAACTTGCCAAATTGTGAATTCATGCTCATAATAATACTTATGATTTCGTGTCGTGCATGTAATTAATAAAATTTTAAATTTTACGGGAATTTTAGACGGATTTTACACCAAGACTTAACTTTACTTCCTTTTAACCAAGGCTTGCCATTATCCAAGTGTTACTTCTACTCAAATGTGCAAGTAAATATTCATTTCTCACATAATACACTTAACCAAAAAAACATACTCTCTTTCTCTCTACCTTTTGAAGTCACGACACAAAAAAGAAAGAAAGAAAGAATTGGGTTTTAGAAAATTACAAGGAAGATTTAAGGGTTTTTGTAGTAATCAAACAAGTTTTGGGGTTGATTTAGGTGTTAAACTAACTAATCTTACCATTCTTCATCTTCAATGTTTCATACTCTTTTTCTCATACTTTCATTACATGTATTATGTTATAAACATCTTATTTCCAAGTTGTATCACCAACTAGTTTGTTATTTTAAAGATTTACAAAAGAAACAAGTAAAAGTCTTATATAAATATATATATATATATATATATATACACACACATATACATACATACTTGCAAGAAAGTGTAAAATAAATAATACACATGTTCATACACTTAAAATATTTATTTTTGTCTTCTCATAAGTTACATACTAAAATATAAGGCTTATTGTTAAATTTGATACATTATAAACTAGCTTAGTTAAGTTGTATTAATATTTCTTGTTCTTGATATATTAGTTAATCTTGATGAATTGGTTAAAGATTGACTAATAAAGATTCCATCAATTTCCCTCCCCCTAAACCCCTATATATATGTATCTATATCTATATCTTTAAAATCAATTTCCCTCCCCCTAAACCTCTATATATATGTATCTATATCTATATATATATAAGACTTTTACTTGTTTCTTTTGTAAATCTTTAAAATAACAAACTAGTTGGTGATATAACTTGGTAAATAAGATGTTTATAACATAATACATGTAATGAAAGTATGAGAAAAAGAATATGAAACCTTGAAGATGAAGAATGATGAGATTAGTAGTTTAACACCTAAATCAAACCCCAAAATTTGTTTGATTATTATTAAACCCTTTAAACCGTCTTGAAATACACTTGAAAATTATCAAACATAATTTCTTCGACTTAGATGTTTAGCCGTGAGTTGAGGAGAGAAAAAGAGTGAGATGAGTTTTTTTTGTTAACAAAGTGTATGAATGGAAGCCTTATGTTTACTTGCACTTTGAATGAAAGTATTAGATGGGTATTAGGAAGTCTTGGATAATAGCATGAAAAGGGAGTGTTGGATATTAGATCTAGGTATTAGAGTGTATCAAAATTAGTGGGTTGGTTAATGGGTAAAGTTGGATATTAGTGTGTATAATTTTTTAGGTGTAGATTTTTTATGTGTGTGTATAGGTGGATGGCAGAATAGGGGTTTAGGGGAAAGGAAATTGATTTCAAATTTTGCTATTTTACTTCTAGAAGATGTTGTGTATGTATTTGTTTGAAAGGTGGTAGTATAGATTTACATGCATGCATAAAATATATAAATTACTAGTTTACGTAAACCTTATAAAATAAAATGCATGGAACACGTAAAATATAAATATTATGATCATGACATGCTATAAATGTGTAGACTAAGATTAGTTTAAAGTCAGTGTACGTATAAAGACGCTTCTTGCAATGTACGGGATAGCTTCCCGATTTTGGGTTAAATTCAACCGTTTACGTAAAACTTGCAGAATAAAATATGTCAACATATAATTTATATTCGTAAAATTCATATAATACATATTTGATATAAACTTATATTTGTTTGATGCCGGATTACGTTTAAAGTTGTTTTTCAGTTTACGCGATTTAACTTAACAGTTATAATTAAAAGTAAACACGTAAAGGTTCAAAGTAAATAGTTTTGAGTTTTTTTGACGTAAAATAACCTGAAAAATGAGGATTTTCATAGTATAACTTGTACCCCTTCTGCTCTGGTGGATAACCAACAAGAATACACCTAATCCATTTATGATTAAATTTATCTCTGTGTGGTCCTAAGGAAGCAGCATAACATAGGCATCTAATGATTTTGAGTGTTTCATAAGAAGGGGGTTTACCATGCAATATTTCAAAAGGTGACTTTCAAGCTAACTGTTTCATAGGCATCTTATTGATTTAACATGTTGTAGTCAAAATGCAATCACCCCAGAACTTCTTAAGCTAACCAGCATGTAACCTTAAGGCCCTAGCAGTTTCTAGTAAATGTTTATGCTTCCTTTCCACCACTCCATTCTGTTGTGGTGTATAAGCGATAGATTTCTGGTGACTTATACCCTTGTACCATAAAAATTCTAGTACCTTTTGATTAACTACCTCTGTCCCATTATCAGACCTCAAAAACTTTGTATTTACCTTAGCGAGTTTCTAGATATTTCAAAAAACTACACAGAATAGTTAAAACTTGGTCTTTACTATGAACTAGGTATGTCCATGTTGCCTTGCTCTTATCATCAGCATGAATCTCCATGAATTAGATCAGCATGAATTAGATCAAAACTATTATGAGAAGAAGATGCATTTTTTAGAAAAGGCAATCTATGAAATTTTGCAAGAGAACAACTATCACAAGTAAAATCAAAAGTATTAAACTTCTTACATTCATCAACATGAATCATTTTAGACAAAGAAAGATGACCAAGTCTAGCATGTATAGTATGTAAATCAACAACATTATGATGAACATAGTTGCTAACAACAGGAGAATTGTGAAAATCAAATACATTGATAGAATTGATAGTTGGTTTTTGAGAAGTAGAAGAAGTAGATGGATCTAGAGATGTGCAGGTGTACAAACATCTTGAACCTTTGCCAATGGCCACAACTTCTTTAGTTGAAAGGTCCTGGAACACACAATAAGATGGGAAGAATTAAGCAAAATAGTTTTGTGTGTTTAAGAGTTTTCCAACAAACAACAAGTTGAATTTGAACTTAGGAATATAAAAAACATCTACTAATAGCAGACTAGGAGTTAATTGAATACTTCCTGTTATTGTAACAAGTTTAGTTGTCCCATTAGGTAAGTGTACAATGATTGGATTTTTAAGCAAATATGTGGTTTTGAACAAAGTAATATGGGGACAAATATTATCAGATGCACCAGTGTTAATTATCCACTCATTAATCCTAATAATGTTGCTTTGTGATGACAATGCAAAAGTCCTAACATGGAGAGATATACCTGCATGATGCATAAAGCTAGATGCACCTCCAATGTTAGGCATAGGATTCTTTTCATTGAACATTTTCATCACTTCCTGGCAGACTGCTACAACAAGCTTATGATCCAAACCAGGATTGCTTTGTTCTCCTTGCAATTAATTCTCATACCCCATATCAAAAGGTATTTTAGGACCAAAAACAACATTAGCAGCTATTTTTCCACCCTCCTTATTCTTTTCCCCTTTATACCAATTAGAGTGTCTTATCTTCTCAAAACATTGCTCCACAGTGTATCCATCTTGTCCACAACTAGTGTAGTGTCTAAACCCTTATACATCCTGTCTCAATTCTCTTTTTCCTATGTTATCCTTTTTAACAAACTTGTTTTGACTCATATTAGCAAAGATATCCATGGGATCAGCCACATGGTTTGTTACTTGTTTTTGTTTCTCAACTTGTTGTACTATGTAGTATGCCTTGTTCACATTTGGCAAGGGATCCATAGAAAGTATCTGATTCCTCACTGATTCATAGTCATCATTAAGCTTTATCAAAAATTGTACCAGTTTGGATCTCCCTTCTATCTCTAAAAACATTTCCACCAAATTACATGAACACTTTTTCATCTTACCACAAGAACATACAAGAACTCCATTTAGATTGTGTAACTCATCCCAACACTTTTTCAATTTGTTAAAATAAGCTGCAATGTTTAAATTACCCTGACTCACATTATTAAGTTCTCTTTAAAGCTGATAAATCAGAGGTCCATTACTTTGGCCATACCTCTTAACTATTTCCTTCCATAGTTCAAAAGCAAATTGAGCATATAGAAATGCCTTAGACAATTTTGTTGTCGTTAAATTCAATATCCAACAAGTGACCATATAGTCACATCTAATCCACCTCTGCAAATTTTCTCCTTCACTTACTAGTCTAGCACATGTCTCATTTATGAACCCTAATTTGAGTTTTGCTCCTAAAGCCATTTTAACAGTACGGCTCCACCCCAAAAAATTAGATCCATTAAATGGTATGTTAGTAAGTACCATCCTAGGGTGATCAGAATTTCCAATATACAAAGGATCATCAACTGAAATACTAACAAGATTAGGGTTTAGATTTGCACTGTTAACACTTAAATTGGGATCTTGAATCACCATTATCAAATTCTTCAAATGATCACAATCAAATTCAATTTTACAGAAATCAAAACCCTGATTGTTTAGTTTAATTCGTTCTAACACCAAATCAGTCTAATTACACTAATCCTTAACAAAAGAACTGAAGAATTAAGAGAATTTAGGGCAAATTGACCTAAAATTTAAGCATTGCGTGCTCTGATACCATATGAGCGGAACAGAATTTAGGGGAAATGTTAATGATTTCTTATTGATCAAATGAGGCTTATAGCCATTTTTATACAAGAGGGAATAAAATTGGTCAAAACTTTAACTAACTATATTACATTTTAGACCCTACATAACTCGACTATTTACATTTTAAGATAAAACTATATTCTACTTTAAAATATTTACAATAAAGTCCCTTAACTTTCATATAATCTTCATATATCATGCACGTTCTGTTAAAGATACTCTTGGTGGCTTGAGTCGAGACAAGGAGGTTTACCATCTTCTTAATGAAGTGGATCGGCTAAGCATATGTTTGGCGTATGAAAGATCCACTAACTCAATAAAGAGGTTCTCAAGTTGTCACTTTCTCTTCCACAATTCAATGTTTTTTAGTGATGCTATAGACTTCTAAAAAACATTCATAATTATACTCCTAAAAATGTGTGTGTTCTTTTTATTTGTTGAAAAATATGGCCCGCTTTTGTGATAGTCCATTAAGAAACAAGAATATGGCATTAGGAATACGTTTATGAACAATATAGAAGGCTAAATTAATTTTTTAGAACGCCAAATTTTTTTCCACGTCCTATACCACCTATTTCACAATATATCTCACAAATGTCTCCAGCGAGGCTTGAACCCATAACCTCTAGATTGATAGAGAACTTAGATACCATTAGACAAATGGCCTTGGGTGTATCATTTTTTATTATTAATTTAAAAGTAGTCTGTTAGTCTAAAAATAATATTTTGTAAACACATATTTTCTCAAACGATGTTTCATTTGATTTTAGACTTGCATATTATTTTGTATATAAATAGGTAAACTGTATGTGTTTTGATTTTGAAGTGTGTGATTGCTAAGACCGGGTGTAAAAGGAGTCTTTCATCATATGCTAAGCTGATTTAACACGCGTGAAGGAGTGCTAGAGTGGTGATGAGACCATTCGTGAAGCAAGACAAAAGAAGGAGAGTGTTACCGACCATCGATTGAAGAAGAAAGTGGTGGTGTTTTTTGTGTGTATTTATGGTATGTTTAATTTTGTATGGGGTAAGTAAATGGTAAAAAAAAGTGATGATTACTACGATAGCAAAGGTGGTGGTAGGGATGGCAAAAAAACCGTATCCGACGAAGACCCGATCTCCAAACTCGATTTGACTGGGGAATCCCCGAGTTGACCGGGGATGGGGACGGGGACGGGGAATCACAAAAAATGAAACCGTGGATGGGGCGAGCATGATGATAACATAAATCCTCGACCCCGAACCCGACCCAGAACTTTGTAATGTACACATATATATAAATTATATGTATATTAATACTACATGTACTTGTGTATGTATTTTTTTTAAACGCCTATTTTTATTAAACATCAAAAAACGCTACATTCTAACAAGGAGCTAGAAGGTAGCGTATTACAAAATACCTAGTTCAAGTACAAGAAATATAACATGCATCCATAAGGCAAGAAAGCCATAAAGCTCAATCAATAGAACTTTTTTACACCTATTGTTCAACCAACAAAAACAATGATGTTGTATTTTGATGAAGAGATCCTCTACCAAACACCTTTTAGCTACAAAGATCTTCTCATATCTTGCATTCTAAATCAACCAAGATGATGAGAATATAACGGATTCAAAACATGAGAGTTGATGTGCTTGAAATAACCTCTTCTTTTGTGAGCTAATGTTTTTTATTAAATCGATAATTTCCAAAAAGGAAGAGCTCGTTTTGAATTCAAAACCCCACCACAAAAAAATGTTTTTCCAAAGGTGAGAGACCCACTCACATTTGGTCAGAATGTGATCAATAGTCTCAAAATCATTGTCACAAAAGGACATAGGATCGAAGGTATGTCTATACCTTTGAGGTCTAACTCCAATCTAGTTGGGATACGGTTTCTCTCGGCACGCCAAACAAAAATTAAGACTTTTAAGGGAATGAGAGAAGACCATATAGTTGGATGACTAGTTGAGAGAAGCATCAATAGCAACATGCAACGATTTTACAGAAAACAAATTCGAGTTACTTAACAAGAAATTCTAACTGTCTTCCCATGTGCCATGACAAAAGTTACAAAGTAATTCCATAAGCTCGTCGAATTCTGCCAACTCCCTTCCACTTTTGATGGGTCGTCGCCAATCCCATATCCATTAAAAGTTATCATCGTCACTTCCACACCGATCACTAAGACAACATTCTTGTAACGTTTCAAGTGCAAACAACCTCATAAATGTTTTTTGAGAGAATTTGAGTACCCAACCAAGGTTCAGTCCAAAAATAAATTAAACTCCCTTGACTAACCTTATGACTGAAAGCTTCAAATAAATGAAATCCCATATTGTGTATTTCCATCCCAGCTTTGATGATAGATTTTCAGCAACCATTATTAGTTGACTCGTAATCATGAAGATTAGTACCACCTAATTAACCATGAATACTAACAATCACCGAGTTCCAAAGTGCACTCTTATCTGACCGAATTCTCCACCACCAATGAGAAAGAAGAGCAAGGTTAGCTGCTTTAAGGTTGCCAATACCCAACCCACCATTTAATTTAGGACCTATCACATTTGACCATTTAATCTACGACATCTTTTTCTCATCACCAATGCTACCCTAGAAAAATTGACGTCGAATGCTCTCCAAGATCTTCAGAACTGAAGTGGGAGCTTTGTACAAGAAAATTAATAAAGAGGAAGGCTTGATAAGACTGATTTTAGAAGAGTTAAACGCCTAAACTGTCCCCCCCCCCCCCAAAAAAAAGATAGCAATCGTGCCTTCCATGAACAAATCTTACTTTGAAAATTATTTATTATCGGCATCCAACTTGAGGTGAGCTTCATATTTGCCTCGACCGGTAAACCTAAATATGTAAAAGGAAATTTACTACCTTTACATCTGACTTCATGAGCTAATGTGTTAACATGATCGTGAGGTACACTAACACCATAAATGCAACTCTTAGATAGGTTGAATTTTAATCCCGAATAGAGATGATAACATCTTAGCATACGAACTAATGATTTCACATTACACCCCGACCACTCACCAACAAAGAAAACATTGTTAGCAAACTGAAGATGAGAAATAATGTTGCAGTTTTGAGCAACATGAATCCCTATAAAATGGTTTTTTCAATTGCCTCCTCCATGAAAACGTGTAAATCTTCGACAGCCACTAAAAATAGGAAGGGGGACAATGGATCACCTTGCCTCAAGCCTCTCTCGAGAGAAATAATGTTGCAAACTGAAGATGGGAAATAATGTTGCAGTTTTAACACCAACAAAGAGAACATCGTTAGCAAACTGAAGATGAGAAATAATGTTGTAGTTTTGAGCAGCATGAATCCCTATAAAATGTTTTTTTTCAATTGCCTCCTCCATGAAAACGTGTAAATCTTCGGCAGCCACTAAAAATAGGAAGGGAGACAATGGATCACCTTGCCTCAAGCCTCTCGAGAGAGAAAAATCCTTAGATGGAGATCCATTTATAAGAATTGAAGCAAATGTTGAGTTGAAACAACCCTTAATCCAATTTTGCTATATGAAGCCAAAACCCATCCGGATCATAACATTATCTAAGAAACTCCGATGAATAAAATCAAACGCCTTTTCAAAGTTGACCTTAAAAATCATTAGTTTAGACTTATGCTTCTTGGACCATGAAATTAACTCGTTAACAATCAATGGACCATCGGTGATCTGCCTACCATTAATGTAAGCATATTGGGTGTTGCTGATCATCGTAGGCAAAACCAAGGTAAGTCAGTTAGCCAAAAGTTTGGCAATTACCTTGTATTGGCAGCCAATCAAACTGATGAGACAATATTCTTTTGGTTTAGTTGGATCAGCTCCTTTAGAAATCAAGGAGATAAATGACGCATTCTATCCTTTTGTAAGAGAAGCCGAGGGGCCAAAATGTTTGACAGCATTTATGAAGTCGACCCCAACTGTATCCCAAAATTGTTTCACAAACTTAAAAGTCATACCATCAAGCCCTGGTGCCTTATCTTCGCCACATTCCAAAAATGTCGTTTTAATCTCCTCATCACAAAATGGTCTTTCGATGACAAGACATTGGTCAACTGAAAGACGTTTAAACTTAGAGCTAAAGAATTCTACTCGATTGTATGAAGGTTCACTAAATTGACAAGAAAAATGATCGAAAAAGACACGCTTTATATCATTGGGTTCAATCATCCAACTCCCATTAGATTGAACACCATGAATATTTTGCTTCCTTCTGCCACCATTGATGATGTTGTGGAAGAATTTATGTTAGTGAGAATTAACAAGTATTATACTTGAAGTATATTTGTATGTATATGTGATATTTAATTGATCAAATGCTCAAAAAATGTCAAGCACTAACTGCACATTATTCAACCACTATTTTGTCCGAATACACTTATTCGATACACTTTATTTTTATATTATATGTGATGTTTCATGATTATGACGTTTTAAAGTTAAATGACATTTTAATTAATCAAACTATGTACAATGTCTGCTTTTTAAGACATTTTATAGGTCAATTATTTATATTTTCTATTAGTCATGATATTCTTAGCCCCGTTTCCTACCCTAAGTGGTGGCAAGGTAGTATCATGTTCGAACAGGAGGAGTACGTCATGCTAGTGTGTCTTGGATGTTCCACATCTCACATCAGG
>BQNB010213874.1:0-10031 GCA_026074375.1 Tanacetum coccineum
CTATGACATTCCATTATCACATGACACCAAAAACATGCTCCTTCCTTGGCACCACAAAATGTGGTGCCGTGGTGGAATTTTTTTTCATTTATATAAATAAGAAATACACAATTTAACTTAAACTAGAATGGTATCCGCGCAAAGCAGCGGTTTAGAGAGCACTAAAAATCAAAAAACTAAAAATTAATAAAAATATATCAAAATTGATGTTGAATTAAAGAGCACAAAATTCTAAAAAATATAGTAAAATTAAATCATAAAAAAATAATTAAAAAGATATTTCAATTTTAAAATAAATGTGCTTTTTTAATTAAGAAGTGTCATATGTCACTTTAAGATGTGGTTCTCTAAAATAAGATATATGGTCAAGATTGCGCATCTTTATATTTTCATAATAAGTAAATTTAAAAGTCTGAATTTTTAAGACTTTCTAAAAATAAAATGTCATAAATGCTTTATAATATAGCATAGATATAGATATAGATATAGATAAATTTCATTAAAATTAAAAACACATTACATTAAATAAAATAAGACAATGCATAAAAAAACATAGTACAAAAAAAAGAAGTAAACATAAAAGACATAAAGTAAACTAGTTTTGTGGTTAATATAAAGCCCGGATTCGTGCTTTTTGCGCGTTGATGATAGCCGCATCAACCGGATCCATACCGCGTGTGTCGATTTGTAGGACTTTCAAGTCCTCGACTACCCTTTAAGAATTGGTTAACTCAACTCACGCGTTTGTCTCGCGGTCGATACGTTCCATCTTTGCCGCACGATCTAACTCGTATTGTTGTTGGAGCATATCTTGAAACATTGTCGGGTTTGAACCGGAACTAGCGGACGAGTTTGTAGAACATTGACTCTTAGCAATTCTTTCTTTGTCGGGTGGACGCGGCAACTCATCGTCTTCAAAGAGCTCGGGTTCCTTGTCGGTAGGCCGTCCTCGGTTTCGTCTTGCATTTGTCGAATCGGGAATTTTCCACTTGTGTTTGTCTTTCAAAAATAACGAAGCACTCTTGTGCTTGAATACTGTACACGTGACAGTTTTATACAAAATTTCAATCCTTGTCATCCAATCATCATCGTTCTCCCCGCTCATAACCTTCATTTCGAGCACCAACAAACTAAACCTTCCGACCTCTCGATTCATAGGAGTCCACTTTCCCGTCAACATGTTCTTGGTACGAGTTGGGAATTTGTTACTCTTTGCTTATTCATTGTATTGGTCGAGAACTTTGTACCAAAACGTTTTGTTTTTTTGTTCTGAACCGATGTTTGGATCCTCGGATATTTGTATGTAACATTCTGCCAAAAGCAACTCCTCATCTTGGCTCTAAAAGTTGCAAGTACCCGCCCCTTCGCATCTCGTATCACGGGCTACCTTAGACATTTTCTTGATACGTTTTCCCTTTGTTTTGGCCGACGTCAGGCTCGTGTCGGCTTCCTCTTCTTGTGGTTGTTGGGGTTGGTATGATTGTTGGTCGGATTGGTGTTGGGAAGAAGTGGCTTGGTTAGTTGTTATTGAGAAATTCGGGTATGTTAGAATTGTTGTTGAAGTTGTCATTGATTAAATAACATTTGTTGTCCGGGATTAATATATGGGTTATAGTTGGGATAGTGAGTAGGCATTTGGTGTATGGAAGTTGAGTAAAGGAGGTGGAATGTGTGGATGAAGTCGTGTTGGGATTAGCTGAAGAAGACGAGCCCGTTATTTGGTTTTGTGGGTCTTTGAGCATACCGGTTATCCATTGTTGCTTGGGATTTATTTTAGTAATAAAATATTGAGTGAAGTAGAAAATATTGTGTTATGAATTATATTGAAAGAGTGTGTAAAATATAATAGAATAAATAGGTATTTATAGGATTTCTAAAAGGTAACAATTTGGAAAAAGTGGGGAATAAATGCAAAAAAGCGGCTAGTAAGCCCTCCCACCCGTTATTCAACGTTCGAATATTCAAAAAAAAAAGCTCACCATCGCGTGGGTTGGAGTTGTCGACGCGAGGCACGACGACGCTAGCACCGGTGTCGATGGCGCGAGAAAACCTTGGCCTGGTGCGATGTCGCCAAGCCACCAGCCAAGGGTACCGAGCAATCTCATGAATGTTGTAATGAGTGTTAATTCAACCAATTTCACAATCAACTTAATGTAATAAAGCGATTAACTTCACTATTAAAATATACCTCATTTAAACATACATATATCCCACTAAAACTATTTAATAAACACACAACGAACATCTCACGACTCAATCGTTCGCATACCGAGTTTTGAAAATTAAGGATGTGTTTGGTATATGTGACTTAGGGGGTGTTTACTAAATTAAGTGGCTACATATAAACCTCTTAATTATCCTCTTAGGGGGAAGAGAGAAGCTTTAATGCCTCTCTCAATTAAGAGGGATTAAGGCTTTGGGCCCACTTTTCTTCCCCGCTAAGATGAAAGTAAACACACCCTAGCCTTAAGAGTTGGGGTTGGGTTCAACTTAGATGTTTGGATTGAATAATGTCTTAATTTGGGCCCACCAAAATCCATATATTTAGGCATCTTCAAAAGCTCTTTAAGGGATCAGGGTTAGAAATATACAATGCTATATCTTTGACATTACAACGTTATATTACATTGCCCTCTCCTCTTTTGATGACTATGCATAAAATTAGTTTTTTCCTATCTATTTATCTTTAACCCAAAATTTGGGATATAGCCAAATCCAAAACCTAAAGTAATTCCATTAATCTAAACAAACATGCCCTAACTTTTTTTATGAGATGACAAAAATGAAACACTTAATTTGACCTATTGTTTTGGAAAAATGATTAAGTTAGCTAATCATTACTTTTTTTCAACGTTATAAATAGCGTGAGGCGTGACGGCATGACCAAGTCTCACGCCTTAGGAGCCATTTTAAAGCTTTTGCGTTTCTAAATTGTGGCTTAAAGTGACACAAAATACGAAAATATGTATATACTCATATCATATTTCATGTATATTGAGTTTACAAAAAGTAGTGCACTTGTAAATAATTAATAAAGTCAGGAAACTATCCTTTCATGAAATCTTCTTTATTTCTTAAAAAAATAAAATTTTATTAGAGTTGAATCTAAAAAAGGCGCTACGCCTTACGCCTTAGCGTGTCTTTCCACACCTCATCTCACGTCACGCCTAGAGCTAATGCCTTGGTCTATTTTGTACCGTGAAGGTCATACCTTGCGCCTTAGAAACGCTTACGCCGCTATGGCGCGCCGTTTAGAATCTTTATTTTCCTAAATTACTTGTACTTGCTATTTTTTTACATTCAATGTGATTTTATTAGATTCATTAACCAAGTGTAATAAGGAAGCTACGTATCAGTGGCACCTCAGTGTCAGCTCATCATTTTCTCTCTAGAACAAATTTCACAGCCAACTTGGTGTAATAAGATGATCAACTTCACTACCAAAATATTCCCTTGTAAAACACATATATACCTCACCAAAACCATTTAATAAACACACACATACCACACATATCGCGACTTGGCCGTCTGTACTATCGAGTTGTGCAAATTTGTCGTCCAAGACGTGTTCTCTTTGCCTCTGTAATAGAAACAACGCCTCTTGCATGCACCAAACTATAACAAATGACTATCACACATTTCAACTTCACATTTACAAGATAATTTGAAACTTGACAACATCATTAACAAATCATTATGAAACTTGAGGGTTCAACATCGTTTGAGCTCGGTATCTAGTTCTAAGCTCCTAACTCTTAATCATAGTCTAACTAGCTTACAAGCCTTCTACTTCTTAGCCATAGAGCTTGACCTCCAAGACTTACTTGCATCAAGAACAACCTACACAATAACATCAACAACTAAACGGTAAGCTTACGCTTAGTAAGTAACCAGTTAGAACATGTCTAATACATCTATTACACATATACGCAACATGAACAAACATCACTAATCCATACCTATTAGTCTATTACCATTCGAGTATGCATTGATAACTACATATCATCCATCAAACTTTAACCACATATTAATACAACAAGCTATAACATAACATCAATCATATATAAATCCAAAACACATACCTTGGTTAATCTATAACCAAAGACTAACATTCTTTTCTCCAACTAATTAAGTCTCTAATCATACCACACTTTCTAAGCCAAGACTTTCAAATCCAAAACACCTCCATTCATAACCACAATATATGATAATATCAATATTACACATATCATAACCAAAGTTACTTACCTTGGCTTCCAAAGCTATTTACCAAGAACACCAACTCCATTCCTTGATGATTCCTAAATCATAATCATCATACATCATAAATACTTTATATACTTAACAAATACAAGGTTTTTAGTCTTACCCAATACATATCCATCTTCTTTAAAACATTAATATGATCATTGCCATGATCATATAAGACCCACCTCCCTAACTTATCAAATTACCCATAACCCATAGTTTCTATAACTTCATACTTTTCTTAAAAACATCTTTTACCCAAAACCTCTAATTTGAGTACATAAAGCCTAACTCAGATATCATTAATTCAAGGGTTATAAGTTACTTACTTGCTTGAGGTAGGATTACTAGAGCTCAACTCATGAATTAGAAACCTAGCTTTTTCACTAAAAATCATCAAGTAGTTTTGTCTTCCTTTTTTTTCTTCTATATGTCCACACACACCAAAAACATTAGAACTCTTTATTAAAAGTGTAGAAGATCATGGGATTCACTTAGGATTAGTTACTAGTTTAGCCATTTGGCAATAGTAGTCCCTCAAGTTTATTCCTTTTAGGTTGTGACACATTAATCTTTCTAAAATCATTTAAATAATATATAAACTTATACTTGACTATCGGGTTTGACTAACCAATCACATAAAAGCCTTCAGCTTATAAAAGTCGTATCCAAACTCACCCGATAGCATTTTTGATGTGTCGTTGTGTGGTGTATATTTTATTGATTTAAGTTTTAAATTTATATTTTGCCGACTAAACTTTGTATTGTAGCACTTTTTCGTTACTCGATTTCTTGGTGCCCCAATCAAGGGGGAGTATACACCAAGGGGGAGCATTAAAAAAGGGGGAGAAGAAGTGTAAACAAGTAACTTATACATTTTACTATGAGTTATAGTTTACATATTTTGTAATCATCAAAAAGGGGGAGATTGTTGATAGAAATATTGCGATATTTAATCTATACATTCTCTTTATGTTTTGGTAATGACAAACATACAACTTATAACACATAACGTAAAGTGCTTAAGTTACTCGTAATCACTAATCATCAATTCGATCTTTCGACGTCTCAAGTTTTCTTCAACAATAAATTTAAGTTCGCACCTGACGTAAATCACTAAAGGTATGAACAAACAAACTTTAATTTGTTGAATGATCAAAGAAATTTTTTAAACCTTACATTTATAAAATGGGACAAACATTTTTAAAAATATATACAAAACATTTTTGTATTTATAAGAAATATTTTATTCAAAATAAACATTTTGAATTTCAAATTTTTTGGACCTAAAACGGCTAGAAATGGTCCAGTAAACACCTCCCCTGAATAGGACAAAAAGGGAGCGTCTGAATAAGGGGCGGCCCCCTTAATTACATGGGCGGCCCCTTTAAAATTAAGGGGGCCGGCACCCTATTTAAGGGGGCCAGTCATAAACCCCGCTCCTCCTTTTTGTCCTATAAATACTTGACTGTTCCCCAACATTTTTCTCACCTCTTTGCATAAAGTTTTCTCAGATCTAAAACCTCCTTTCAAACCCTTTCCTTTGATCACTTAACTTATTATAAGTTTGTTTAAAATGTGATCCAATCATCCATCCATTGAAGTGCAAGAGAAGAACTTTCGTTATCATTAAGATACAAAGTTATGTAGGCTAGTTAGGGCATTCGTGACATGTCTTACATTCACAATGCATAGATCGAGTCCATGTATTCCAAACTTATATAATTGCTTGATCATGGTGATCATGGTGTGTTTTGTAGTTGGATCTTGGTGATCCTTTCTAGTAGTGTTAGATAGTTGTGACATAAGTAGTGTGGTGAGGAGAAGTTGTGAAGGTGTGGAGTTGTGAAGTTGTGAAGATGTGAAGAAGTTGTGTAGTTGTGATCAAGGTGTGAAGCTAAGTTGTGTAGTGAAGTTGTGAAGTAGTCGTGAGGTTGTGAAGTCGTGAAGTTGTGTTGTGATAGATTGGTTCTAGCTAAGATTAGAACTCGACATTTAGCTTAGTGTCGGAAATTGATATAAGCAACGTTGTGTACGGTTTTCTCCGCCTTAAGGGAGCTTGTTGACTAGTATTGAAACTCTTTAGTTGGGTAATTTGATACGAAACATTTTAAGATTTTTAATGGAAATGTATTCATCCCCCCCCCTCCTACGATTTCCACAACATCATTTGTCAAGATGTAATGTGTATTGTTATGCATGTTGATTTGGAAAATAAATGTGTTATGCATGCTAATGATGATAATCTTGATTATGCTAAAATGGAAAAGAGTTATATTGATGAATATAGTATGTATTTGGAACTAGAGGCTGAGCTTTCTAAAAAGAAAGATATGGTTGAAAACGCTGTTTATAATGAACTTTCAAATAAATGTTCAAGACTTAAAAAAGGTTGTATTTCTCTTGAAATAAAAGTGCAACAAAATAAAGAAAGTTTTCATAATGACAGGTGCTGCAAAAACCAGGATGCTCCTGAATTTCTTGAATTTTTTGAAATAAATGACTTGAAAGCTCAATTGAAAAAGAAAAACACAACAATCAGCAACTTGAAAGACCACATTGTAACTTTGAAAGGAAAAAGTCTGTCTGATTGTACTGTACTAGTTAATAACTCTAATGTGATTGCCCTAGAGATGTATAAATTAGATTTGCAACCATTATCTCCTAAACTTAGGAAGAATAAGGAAGTTCATGTAGACTACTTGAAACAAACCAAGGAATATGCTGTCACACTTTGTGATATTGTAGAACAAGCTAGAGCCTGTTTTTTACTTAAAAAGACATAGCAAAATTTTGACAGATTTTTATCAAAACTTAATTTGCAAATGTACCTTTAAACAAAACCTATACTACTGCATTACTACACTAAATGGAAGTCTAAACTAAACCTTAAAACAATATTTTAGCAACAATTATATTCAAACAGTTTTGAAAGATCTTGAACCCACAAATTTAAACCATACTTACTAAACTTCTTAAAATTGAATTTTATACTATGAAAACTTTTAAAAGTTGTTTAAAATAACTAAATAAGGCTTGTGAACATTGGCTTAATGACCCACATGTTTTTAAGACCCTTTTTGACCCATCTTTCCTACTGACCCAAACACCCATTTTTAGAATTCAAAACTATTTTTAAGGTGATTTCTTAAGGATTTAAGCCAAGTTTTGCAAATACCAGATGATAAATAAGACTAATAAGCAATATTAAGAAAGTTTAAACAACTAATAAGCACTGCAATAAGCTGGAACACAATAAGCACTTTTTTAGCTATTTTGGCAGTTTTAAGAAAAGCTTAACCTAATGATTATCAAACTACAAAGTAGGTATTTTAAGCACTAAACATGATTAATAAGCATAGATAAGCAATAAATAAGCACTAATAAGTAGTTCTACAGTAAATAAGCTAAAAATAGAAAAATGAAGACTTACAAAAGCCCTTGCTTAAACAGGGCAAACAAGTGCTCTTAGAGCTATTCTACAAGCTCTAGCTTGTTAAAAACAAGCTAGTGGTGTCCATAAGCCCATCCAAGTTTGGCTTATCATCCAAAAAGTTGTGGTATTTGAGGGTGGATATTTTTTTTGTGTTTTTGTAAAATTTTCTTAAATACTTTATATTTAAATGAAAACAGATTAATAATATGCTTAAATAAGATCTTATAAAAGCTTATGCAAGATTCTTGATAACTTTTGAACACAAATGAGTAAAACAGATTTTAAGCTAAAACTTGAAATTTCATTAATTCATAAAAAAAACATACAATATTTAATAAGATATTCACTAAAAAATAGCTAAAAATTAAAAACTAAGATTTAACTAACTGCCCATTGATGGCTACACGAGTCCTATTTTATAACAAAGCTAATTGAAGGTTCTAGGTCTTGGAGTCTTCATTGTTTTCTTACTGAGAGGGATTGAATGAAGACTTACAAAAGCCCTTGCTTAAACAGGGCAAACAAGTGCTCTTAGAGCTATTCTACAAGCTCTAGCTTGTTAGAAACAAGCTAGTAAAACCCATAAGCTCTTCCATTGTAAGCTTATCATCCATTTGAGCTTTTTGAGTGATTTTTGGTGAAATAGGACTTAAGCTTTATAAGTTATGGAAAAACTTACAATGCTTAAGTTAACAGCTTAAGAAAGTTGTAAAAAAAGCTTTTGTGAGCTTGTGAAACAGTTTTAAAACATAATAAACTTTAACTTAGAAACAGGATTATAACATAAAAACATAATTTTTCATTAAACTTTATAAAATAGTACAAGGCTTAAAAGATTACAATAAACTAGAAAACATTAACATATAAGCTGAAAACTACTAAAAACTTGATGCCCCCAATAGCTTACAAATGAGACCTATTTATACTAAGCTTAAGAATATTCTAGGAGGTGTGCTTCTTTGCTGAGAGGGCTCAAGCCTGTGTTTCTTGTGTGAGAGAGTCCAAAAGCTCATCTTAGCCATTGATTATGAGTAGTGCCCAAGTTGTGTGATCAAAGCCATTGATTTCTTATCATTTTCCTTGAACGAATAGGGGAGCTAAGGATTGACAAGGTGGCAATTGGTGGGATAAGGTGTGGGGTGTGTAGACAAAGTGGAGAAGAAAGGGGAATAGTGTTGGAGTGAGTTTGGCGGGTAGTGGAGACAAGGTAACTGAAGAAGATGTACAGTGTTCCCGGGTTCATTTGAAGTTTGGGAAATGGCAAAACAAGCCCCTCAAGGTGTATAAGTGTGTTGCAAAGACAGTCCTTGTTTCTTTCATATTTGGCCCTTAAAGTTTGGGATGATTTTGCACCGTTAGTCCTTAAGGGACTAACGGAGGTGTTATAAAGGGTAACAGGAGTGGGATTGTTAACAGGGGTGTTATAAAAGTGGTGATGGGCTTGTTGTTGGGCCGGGTATAGTTTTAAAAGGACTTGGGCCTTTTTGAAGGTTTAAAGCTTATAAAGATATAAGTGGGCTTTCCCAGGCCCACTAGGTGGGTACAGGTGGGCCCACTTTTGGCAGTTTAGGTTTTCGGGTTTGGTTTTCGATGCTCTTTCTAATGCCTCATCTCGGGGTTGACTTTGACTTGACTTTTGTTGACTTTGACTTTTTGACTTGGCTTTGATTTTGACTTCTCTTTATGCTCTTTCCGTTCTCGTGCTCGGTTTTGTCGTTTTGGCTTCGATTTTTGTCCTTTTCTTAGATATCCATTTCCTGCATAATACAAATGTAAAACATACAAATACAATGTATTTTTGGTACGTTTTTAGTCATTTAAGTCCGGTTTTAGTGGTCAAATGTATGTGTAATTAAACACATACCAAAATCCCCTATACTAAGATATTATCGTGTCCTCACAAAATGCTATAAGTAAGCACATAGGAAACTAAGAATCTCGATCCCCCTCGACTAATTACCTCGAAAAGTAGCTAAGTGTTCATCGAGGGGAATTAAAGAATCAAGAGTTTAGAAAAGCCCTATTTTTACCATTTTTAAAGATGTACATTTATTACCACTAATATTTTTGTATTTTTCTCTTTTTTATTTTTTTATATTTTTTATAAGCAACTAACTAATTTGACTTCCGTTATTTTCATAACCGTTAGAGATCATAGAACAAGATGCATTTCGATCCGAGAATGCCCCAAAAAGGATAAATTCATCGTCCTCGACTTTTCACCCGTTCCAAAGCAAGCTTAAAACGAAATCACAGCTAAATATCAGTTAAGATGCTAACACTATTCATATTTGCAACTTGTGAACTTTTCACTCCCGACATTTATTATATCTTAGGTGGTGCTATT
>BQNB010213876.1:0-10031 GCA_026074375.1 Tanacetum coccineum
TAAAGATCTTTAGACGTTCTTGCAAACAAATTTTTGTTTGTTTTTTATGGCTAATAACTCTCGCTATAGTCATCGGATGGTCATATGCTTCTAGTCCAACTGTCTAACCATGCTTTATAGCTCAAGCCATTACTCACCCATTTTATCTATTAAGTAATCGTAGTTTGGTAGGTCTATGAATAACTGGATACCATTGTCACCATAAACACCACATATTTTTTACTTGCACTGTCGATTAAGGTGTGACCCTAGCTACCACGGAGGTAAGTATCTTTCATGTATCACTTGCATTCCTTCTACTTTCTAAGCTCCTGGGGCTAAGCAAGAAACCTCTATTGGTTTATTATATACACAAAGTTTACCACATGTATGCATTATTTATACATACATGTTTATATAGATCAGGTTCACTATTGCATAGGGAGAAATGACCACATCGCTTCCAATCTTCTAAGGAAAAGAAATACATGTTTCGCACTTCCCTATACTAAATATGAGTCCTGCAACACGATGAAAAGTATTGCTATGATGTATTGGTCGTTAAAAAAAACAATCAATTTCTTTTAGTCTATGACTAGTTATAATACTCGTGCACGCACGGGCTTTTTCCTAAGTTTTTAATGAATGTATTCTTATTTATTAAAAAACAAATATGTTATTTTTTTAGTTAATGTTTTTTGGTTTATAATTATATTTTAGGAATAATTTCATATATCACCATATTTTTGTGATTAATTTCATATATACCCAAAGTATAAACATTGAATGCACAATGTACATTGTTTTTAATATATGTTTGGATAAATATGAAATTTCCAACTAAAAGGAGGAGAGATATGAAATTACCCGTATTTTTTACGTACGTGATAAGGGTACATATATAGTATTTTTCATACACATGGTCATTTTTAGCAATAGTGGTGCGGCTTTAACTGCCTTGCATATGCTTTGTGTTCATGAGTTAATGATCACTCCTGCAATATTCATGCATAATCACTCTAAGAATGCAATTTTTTTTATAATATCACTTTAATAGAACATATATCACGGGAACAAACTCACTCAATCATCCTAATAAATGTGAATGTCATACAAACATAACAAAAGAATCACATATATTCACTAAACACTCCACAATACAACACATTTATTTCTCAGAACCGTTTTCTTGTTCATATAACCATGATAGTAATAAGACTTCTAACGACCCGAAAACACCTGATTAAGTGCACACTCCGAGAAACTCTTTGAAAACCTGTCACGAAGCTTGTTAAGGTTCAATAATGTTGACTTTTTAATGACTTCTTAGTGAATATTTAACTTCAACCAAATGGACACTACAACCAACATCAGAAATAATAAAACTGGGATTACATACTACAAATAATAAAATAAACCTATAAATGTAAAGTATATGTTGTGAAGGCCATATTTGACTTTTATTCAAATGTTTCAAAGAGTTTAAATATATAATATTTTTGTAGGAATAACCATGAATGTGAACCGTTTAATTTTGCATATCAACTACGTGTTTCAAACTGCTGCACAGAAATGTAGTGGAAAATCATGTCAAAATGTAATGGAGTGTACACTCCAACCCTAAAAAGAAAAGAAAACAAGGAGATTAATGTAAACTAACTTACTCATCATTATTCTTGTTCCTTCTATTATGCAGATCATCGTCAGTCTTTTTTAGTGAGAATTAAGGGTCCTCGGACCTGTCTAGATAGTGGATAATTGAGAGTCATACATTCGAGATCAGTTAGAGAAGATCACCCGTTAGAGAAATCAAATCAACGAAAAACTGTTGAACAACTAGACCTTCTATAAAAAGAAACCACTCAAACCTTAAAAAATACAATGTATGGAACCTAACCTATCTTTTTCAAAAAGGCTTGTGACTATTTTTACTAAAATGTGAGAGTTCTCAACTTCAATTCATGCCCCTATGCAAACAACATGAAAAGGGAGGTCGGTTAGAGTCATCAATAAGAAGTAAATACCACTTCAATATCCAGTTTTTTGAGTTGTACCTTGCATTTTAAAGAAGAGGTGAACTTTATCCGCACCTAGCAAAGTTACAGATTCTGTTTTCAACATTTTCCTTAGGCTCATCATGGTAACAATTAAAATGCCAAAGAATTTTAATACATCCTCTTTCAACTTTACTTCAGAAAATTATAGCAATGACAAAGAAATAAGAAAGTACAGATCCCTTAATATCCAAACTTGGGCATTTAAGTTGAAGACTTCATGAAATCTACTGTTATAGAATCTTGGCAGGTTAAACATGTGTTTGGGAATTCTTATTAGAAATTTAGGACTACTTATCTGCTTAGAAAAAAATAACAGCAAGTTGTTGTTTAATACTGCCTGTTTGTTCAAGTGCAACGTACTCTACTAAAAGTAATCATGTTAGCAGTTTGATCCCTAAACTTTTATGTAAATTTTATCAATGATTCTTATACTTTACATCAATGGTGTCTTACTACTTTTTGTTTTAACATTGGATGCAAAATTCTATTAGAACATAATTGGTCTAACTTGACCTGTTTGTGATGTAAGATAAATCGACCGATTTCGAACTCAAGTTATATATGTCTTGGGCATTTTAATGCTAAACTAACTTTGGCAGTATGTTTGCATCACTTAGTTTGCTTAGAATCTTTATCAAACCTACGTGTAAAACATTGTACACTATTTTTTTATGTCTATGCTACTAACAAATTGATGTTCACTAAAAAAACTTCAAATACAATGAACTTTGCATTCAATATATTTAGTAAATACCAATAATAGTTTAAGAAGGTTACCTTAGTTGTACTTTCCTCCAATTTCCAACAGCCAGAAGAACCTTTAGCAACACCGAATAAGTAGAATTGTCAATTTTAGCACTTGTTGCCACCAGTTTGTAAAATACCTGCAAGTGTCTCAAGAAAGGGAGAATCATGAAAAGGTATGAATTTTATCGGGTGTGATGCTAATCAATGGCATCAAGTACAAAAGTCAATCACCTTCATCATGGTCTCGGTCTTCCAGAAATTGCCAATTGAATGTAGAAGATCAAATATCTTATAGACATTTTATTGAATGATGGATCCATCAATCCAATGAGTTCAATTGTCTTCTTCATTCTCATAGACTATAATCAATGTCAATCACAAAGGCATCGGATGTCAAAAAATTCTTTGCAACCGATGTTGCATGTTCTATACAACACCGTACTATTTTTAATAATTTTCCTCTACATTTAGTACCATGGTCCATACAATAAAAATACATTATGGAACTAAACTTATATGTCAATTCATATGCCACAAAGTGATAGCTATTACATAGGGATGACATACCTTCTCTATAACAACACTTCCATTAACACCCCCATTTTTAGATATCTGTCTTGCCGAATATTCCAAAGCTCGTTTAAATATTCCAGCCCCTTATCTAAAATTTCACATTATAAAGATTATATCACTAACAATAATGACCACCTAATATCAGTACAGAATGGAATGTGAAAATGTAAATGTAGGATTACCTTTTGCTCTTTATAGTCCATAAACTTTTTGATCTCGTTAACCTTCAAAGAAAGTCTCAAAAGACAACAACCACCACCAACTACAACTCCTTCCTCCCTCTAGCATGCAAATGAAAATGTAGAACCTTAAGAAGAGCAGCAACAAAAAAGTCAACAGTTGACTATGAGTAAGTCAACCTACCTTGGTTGCATTTACAGCATCTTCCATCCTCAATTGTTTATCCTTCAACTCAACTTGTGTTTGAGCTTCAACCTATTCATAAGTTCAAAAAGCCCAACATATAAATTTCAAACAAATCCTCAAAATTTAAAAAATACAAACGTACCTTTATAATAGCAATTCTACCTGGCAATCTTACTATTCGTTCATTAAAAATTCTCTTTTGAAAATATTTTCTTCAGTGTTCAGCAAGATAAACGGTTTTAACAACATAAATATGATTCCAAAATCAAAACACAAAATAACAATAACAAACGTTTCAAACATTGCAACATAAATAACATTAGTAAATCATTAAACAACCTAAAATTCATGTTGATGGAAGAAATATTTTATGAACCAATGAAATCACCACATTCTAAACAATTTATTTATAAGAAATTTCTTGCTTTAACATTTAATCAAACACTTGATGTGCATAACATCTACAACTTCAAGATATATTATCAAAAGTAACAGATGGTTCATGGAAGATACTTACTTGAACCGATAATCCATCCTCAAGTAATTTCACAAACAAATGTTAGAAATCATAAAGCAAATACTAAATAGAGAAAACCCAATTAGTTTCCCATGAATCGAGCAAAACACATGGACGATGAGCGCAAGATTTAAGGAACCGAATTGTTGGTTCGAATCAGGGGCTCTAACAACTTGATTAATTGATTTTGAGGAACAACAAATTTATTAAACACTCAAAGTAGCATTAGTAGATTAATCATACGATTGAGAAAAAGAATACCTAGAGTTAAGGAGGGGAATCATGGACATGGTGGTTAATCTACATCCTCAATCTACATCCTCGGTTAATCATATGGTTGTTTAGATTTAGGGTTTTAGTTAATCGAGGGTTAAAGAAGCAGAAGCACATCGTTTGATAAAATAGGGGAGCCATTACTATTTTTTATTTTCTGAATTTATATATATATTAACCCTTTATCTTAAATTAACACTTGAGGCACGAAAGTTTTAAAGTTTACATCCGCTTTTTTTAATCTTTTTTATCTTTTTTTTATTTGATTTTTGACACATATACTTTTTATAGTGGTTTTCTTTTTCTTGATCAAATTGATTATGTATGAGTATGAAAAACGAATTTGTAAGGTTTTTTTTGTTAAATTTGGAAAGATTTGAGTTTTTTTATTAAGTATATTTAAAAATTATATTAATAAATAAATAAAACTTACTAAATAAAGTATGATTTGATTTTTTTGAAATACGAATACCCCACTTGACGTTTTCCTTTACTAAATAAAACAATTGTCCCAAATGGAGGAAGAATAAGGAGTGTATTGGTCGGAAAAAAAAAAGAGGAATGCTACATCCACATAATACTCACAAAAAGAAATCCACACATACATGTGTCAATCAACTATGGATAGTAAAAAATAAGAAAGAGAAAATATACTACAACATGATTGGTTCATCACATTTGCCACATCATTATGTGGGAGTTTGTTTGTATAAATTATGTGGATCTAGCATTTCTCAAAAAAAAACTAATTTCTTTTAGTCTATAATTGTCCCAAATGGAGGAAGAATAAGGAGCTGCTATATAGTTGTATCGTGCAGACGATTACAACATGACATTAGCAAAATTAAGTTCATGGAAAATGTGTTTTACTTTGCTATCACATTATTTTTGCTCTGTAATTGCCTTCGGATAGGTTCCCACTACCCCTAGACAAGAATCCTCTTTTGGATCCCGACTCGACGCCCAACGAAAGTCATCACTACCAGGTAATATTATATTGATTTTCCATAGAATATACACAAACTTGAGCAAATCACTTGAAAAAAGTAAGTCTGGGCAATCAGTTTTCAGTCAAAAATAAATTATTAAATTTTTTTTTTGATAACGTGTCCTGGAATCAACTACTTGAATTATGTGAAACTTCAAGTATACGCTTCTATACGCAACTCATATGCGTGACACCCTATTAGAATTCTCCCTATGGGGTTATACAACCATGTCTCTTTATATACTAATGAGACCAAGGGCCTGTTTCTTTTTTTTTCCTGTTTGATAAAGGTGTCCTTTTCCGTAATAGTGTCTGATTGGATTTGGTTCTGGGTGCATACATTGCGTTTCTTTTTTTTATTTCTTAATAACAAACATTAATAAAGTATTGTACATCACTATTTTTAACAAACACAAACTTCAATGAGAAGAAGAAACCAGTGATGTTTTCGTATAAACAAAACCATAAAAAATATCTATCCAACATAATATTGTCCCATAAATACAACATTACATAGATCCAACTATTACAGATCTGATCTTGTTCTTGTACCTACTAACCCAAACACTTTTCAATAAAAAAATAAAAAAAATAAGTGGTATTCATCTTTTTCAAACAATGACTCCACCATTAAAGACATCCGAAGCTTTTACTTAGATGAATGAAAGTGAAGCAATATATAAAACCTTGAGGGTGTCGATATCCGTGTGAAGTAAATGTTGACGGGAAGAAGCTAACCACAACGAGAAGGCAACCGGGGAGAAAGTCTGTTGGGGTGAGCAGAGGCGACATCGGCGGGAAGGGCCGTTGGGGTGAGCACTGGCGGTGGGCACGATGTACTGATGGTAGTGAAGTGAGGGATTAAATGGTCGGTGTTAAGTTTTAAATATGGATGTGATTGAAAAGAAAAATAAATAGATACGTGTATAATTTTGTTTGAATGATGTCCTGAATGTGAAGGAGAAGACTTTTTGCACCCATCCACGTTGAGGATATGGCTTTGGAATAAGAGAAAAAGAAACAAGATAAAATTCATTTTGAGAAGGGAAATGTTAGCTAAAGGCCCAATAAGCAAAAAGTAAACATGCCCCAAAACAATCTAAGGAAACTCCTACAATTATGCCAATCACAATTAATGTGATATATTCAATCACAGCAAAGCATAAGGGATAAGGTCAAAGCATGACTAATGACAACTGATACACCCATCTTAACATACATCTTGAATCTTGATATAAGTCAATAGATTGATTAGAGTTACAGATATTATTTGCTTTATATGTTGTCTTCTAATAAGAAAGATGCTTCGAGCATCTAGGTGATGTACATTAGCATCAACCACAAGGGATCACCCCCTCACCCACCTTTTATTTATAAAGGTGTGTATATGAAAGCACGCAATTCTCAAAACACATAATGGGTTGGGTAGCTATTGTTGTGAACTCAAATTTTTTAAATAAGTTACAAAAATTGAATTATGGCTCCATACGCACCAGTTTACCATAAAGCGCTATCCTATTTTAGAGGTCCTCAAGATTAGGAGGCAAAACGTACAAAAGGAATCTAATATAGCGAATTATTCCAACAGGAGAACTTAATGAGTTTAAAAATTTCATGTATATTATCTGAATTGATAAAAACAGGAGTACCCATGACTACCCATCAGAATCTCATGGCATAGTTGAAAAAGAGGAAACAACAACATTGGTAAGGATTAATGCATCAATATATATTATGCTACTAACATCATCATACATGATTGAAAGCAGGATAATCACATAAATATATCCTAAAACTTGGAAGGACCGTTGGTTACTATCCAAATAGTCAAATGGAACTTGATCCACGTAAGAACTTGCTCAACGCACAACGTCATTTTGAAAAACGTTAAGGATTACACTACATTATCAACGAGCTTCATTTCTATATAGAAAAAATCGCCCAAAGAAGCATCAATATGCAAAGGGACAAATAATAGTATCATGCAAAATAGTATGTCAATTCCAAAGGCGCAAAACCTTGTCGCTCATCAGTGGTATAACCGCTACCTATTAAAAGAAGCGTGAAAATTAAATCACGCACAATAGATAATAGTCTGCTAAAAGACGCGAAAATTTATCGCGCAAGGCGTCATGAACGCTCACTGACAATAATCCCGCCAGTAAAGGGATGAAAGAAAGCTATAAATAGCTCATGTACGTACATAAAAAAGTGTCAATTCAAATCATCATCCTGTTCTTAACGGGATAAGAAGTTATTAACCGCTTACGCACAAAGCTTAATACGATACATAGCTATGCGTCAATTACAAAATGAGAACTGTTATGAATTTATGATCACAGAAATCTGAGAGTCGTGTAAACACTTTCAGATCGAAGTATTTCGATGGTTCTATCGAAATCTTAAATCGGATAAAACTCAGATTATGAAATGAGAATGTGTTTTTTTGTTATGAAAAAAACAGAACTAGAGATTGTGATGATTATTTGACCAACAAAACTTATTTTTAAGTTATAACTGCATAGCAGTTAGTTTAACTGCCTAATCGGTTAAATAAAAGGGGCCAAAAAAAAACAAGTCCATATCCGGGAATTTTATTTCCAAGTGCATTTTTTAACATAACACTTTATACCAAATAAAATTTTTCCAAGCTGATCTAGCAGCTCGACCCCAGCCAGGGGCTCTGCCCCTTGGACCCTGCCAGGGGCTGCCGCCCCTTGGACCCTGCTACCAGGGGCGCTGCCCCCGGACCCCCGTCATTCGGGGCTTCGCCCCAAAATGATAATCATAATAACGCCATACAAATGTGCACTCCGCACAACCCCGACTTATTGAACATTTATCATGATTACACATTGGTCAACCAAGTCAATCCACTACACTTAAATCATATTGGTGACGCACAATCACCAACAATTATAAAATGAGAACATCATCTCAACAAAAAAATGGGATATGGATCCATCAATAGCTATTACATAATACTACGGAATAATACATAAAGGGTGCCAGTGTCATAATAAAAACACATTTGCACCCATAAAGCCGTTTAAATGGCAATATATTGCGAACACGCATAACTTGATACATAATATCAACAATGTGGAAATCAAAACATTGTCTCTTCATTAAAGCCATACAAAGGCAATAAAATATAAACAAATCTCCGTATATACATACATGTGACAATGCCCGAATAAAGACATTGCCATTCCATTAAAACCATAGAAAAGCAACTAGTTGGTTTTACCAATCTTACGTGGTGCAAAAATTTGAAATAACTGTGTGTGTGCATATATGATTGATCTTATATTTTATAATCAAAACCTTAGTCACACATGGTGTAACCAAATAAATTTAAAAGTTCTTTGTTTGTTATCATTGCATAATCTCTCAGCATGTTAGTTTTTTGGGCGTGGTAATTGGTAAAGACTATTGTTTAGGCTTTAAGACATGGGTAATAAATAATAACAGTCGCATCAGTTACGTATTTATTGAGTTCGAAAACGTCTCACATGATAGCACACTTGAGGTTCAACTTATTTTCATTGGTTAAATGGTATTTCTCTTGATTTTTTTTTATGGATCACCTACTTCTAACTCCTGAAAAGCTTACTTACAATAATGCTCTCTCTCGTTTCTTAAACCCTCTTGCCTCCATCAGTTAATCGGCTAAAATTCCATCATGTTTTTGATACTCATGCTAGTGTCATGCAAATCTATGTAATCATGATCCATAGCACGTGTTTGCGAAACTTTAACTAACGAGTTTATGAGTTCATAATAGTATTACTTGCACAATATTCAAATGGGTACTAGTTAAAAATGCTCTCAAATTATTACTGTACTAAAGTCAATGCATGCTACATCTATAATTCGCCTACATTGACTCGGGGGCTTAATGGTGTGACCCATGTTTTACTACTTATAGAGATAATAGATTGATAATTGCAGCACACACCCATGAATACATGACCCAATATATTGAAGTTGAAACACATTACAACACACTCATGACTCAACAGATGCATGAAACTATTTGCATATGAGAGATTCAACTATATATAACCTACCATGAAGTAAACATACCAATTGCCAAAGATAAGCACATGAATGAGTCCTACTTGTTGACATCATGATTAGTTCTTAGAGCATCCCAAATGCATACAACAATGAAAAGTTTTTTGCTAGTTTATAAAGCTTTTGAAATAGCTTTTTTGCATTGAAGCATGAAGTTTTGTAAAAAGCTTTTTACAATGACTTGACCAACAAAAAACTTTTGCTAAAACCTATTAGGCATGGCATTAATATCTTGTGCATTAATGACATTAAATGCAAAAAGCCATAAAGACATTTTAGCATTGTCGATGCTCTTGGTTCATACATTGAACTAACCAAGTTGGACTACACATACAATGAACTAGAAGGTTGGATGTATGCTATCACTCCATATCTTTTGGGAATCTTATCTTGACACATTGAAGAGTAGTACGATTCTACTAGATCTATCCACAATATCTTCAAGCAACTT
>BQNB010213877.1:0-10031 GCA_026074375.1 Tanacetum coccineum
AGTATTGTATTTATAGTGTCTGAAATACGCTTAGATACACCGTATGGGGATAAGTGGATATGGCGTTTAGGGGTTAATTTCCTTGGAGTCCGCGATAAGATCAAATCAATTAAGATAATTACCATCAACCATATTAAATGTGTATCTTTGACTGATGAACAGTTGTGCATACTGCGTATTGGTTGTAGTGGATACGCCGGATCGAAAATTGATCATTGCGCGTTTCTTGTGTTGAGCTGGCGCTGATACGTCGTATCTTCATTGCTGGATAGGGTGTATAGGTGCAAAAAATAGTATTCTTCAAATGTCTTCATTTAAGCTCTAGAATTGCGCCTTTTTGCTTCTTCTTTAAGCAATTAAGTACCAATATCTTGCAATAATTATATAAAAGTGGGTAAAATACGTGGGATAAATGATAGTAAAGTATTACGTTATTTGATGATATCAAATATCCTCCCACTTAAATCCTACTTGTCCTCAAGTAGACTTTAGAAAGATTTTGAAAATGTATCCCAGCCGAGGTTAAGGATTTTTCCGTTAAGCATTTCTTTCATGTTTGGATCACCTGTACAAAACCAAGCTCCTCACGAAATATGGAAATGAAATCACTCAGATCACTCAACTAATCTAGGGTGTATCATTTTAGTGGTACGCTCATTTTCTCAGTCGTTATTAGCTTCGTATCATAGGCTTGACAAGGATACACATCTCCACCTCTAAAGCTAAGGAGCAACAAGTCAAAAGGTAAATTGGGTATTTATTAGAAGGCTTGGGTTTTTAATCATTCTTATTAAGATGAAGAATGATATAGGGTGTGCAGCTTCTGACTTTCACCAGAGGTCATCGTCAAACAAGGCAGCTGAGACATGAATACATGGCCGTATCGACGGAATAGACATCCATGCTCGTACACATCCTCATTCGAGTAGATCCTAAGGTTAGTTATCAGTAAAGGGAAGTAAAATTGTTGTTAAATAAAATAAACAAACAAATAGATTAAATCCAATAAATAAGGTGTGGCTGCTAGTAACTTTCCCTGACCGTCCCATGACAAAGACTTGAACAAACGTCTCGGTCATAGATGACAATGACAACCTAAGTTGGCGTTCCTATAACGGTCAACTTCCCTTACATCCCGAACTTTACTTACTTTTACAAAATAAGTGGTGATATCGGCCACTTTTATAAGACTTTACATCGTTGATTTTTGTGCGTATCAACGAATAATCGATCCTTTCAAATAATTTTATCGATGTAAGCTCTATGAACCGACTATCTTTTTCCTCATTCATATATTTTTTTATTTTTTTTATTTTTTTTTCAACAATACATCATAAATCTCACCGTCTTCATAATCGTCATTTGTCCGGCTAATTTTCTCTTGAACTTTTCTTCTTTTGGACATAATACATAATTGTGAAAGTAGCAAAAACACACGAGCTACAAGCATTCCCATTGCATTGTGCAATTTTCCCGACCATTACATAGATAGAGAAATTTTCACTTTGACGCAGGAACCACAAAACTTTATCCGAAAGTGACTAACAACATTTGATCAAATAGGATTTAATCTACACGGTAGGCTAAGGTGTAAAGGTGAAACGAAACAATTTTTAATTGGTGAGGAAAAAAAGAAAGGAATGGCTCAGAGGGTTGTTCTAGGGGTATCTTTACTCTAAAAATAAGAGTAAGCAAAAGGGTTACACGGGGGTTAACTAACGAGTGTAGTTAGTTAATATTACGACATGTAGGCTTTTTGGTTTAATCCTAGAAATTTACCAGTCAAGCATGTTACTCCATCTAAATCCATAGTACTCATCATTGAGGTCTCGAGTGATATACCAAGCCAAGTTCTAAAGTCCACTACATCACCGGCACACTCATATTTTTGTGGAATTTTAAGTAAGCATTTGGAAACGGAAAGACTTAATTCTCACAATAGACATGAAGGGTAATAGTGCACTAGGTAATGTAACTAGTGATTTTTCACAAAAAGTATGCTTGAAAAAATTTTAAATTTGATCCATTTTTAAGCATATAGCATCTTATTTGTGAAAATGAGGACAAGTGCGTTCTAATTCTCCATCCCTCCACTTAAATTATACAACGTCCTCGTTGTATAGATTAAATGATTAAAGAATATGGGAAATAGAATTAGAACAAGGAAACTTTCCTAAAATTTTGCTCTGGATGGTTCTCCATTTGAGTATTTGAGCAAAAAGAGTGTTGACTAGGGCTTCAGAATGCCCAAGAGAGGTCAACACGAGGCGTTTTCATATCATATCATCGAGTCGATTTCATTTACAGCAAGGTCCTGCATGAAAGTTAGAAGACCTTCGTGCAATTCGTACTTTCGCTAACCTACAAAACAAGCAAACAATTAAACACACAACTGTGCAGGTTACAATACACCGTATCCCAAACCCTAGGATACGTCGTATGTAATCCTGCAAAATCAATTAAATATACTAGAATTTAAATACTGGAAAATAAAAACTGATAATTGCCCAGACATGCATACGCTGTATCCAGAGGGGTTATATATGCCGTATGTATGTCTGGTCAGACAGACTTAACAATAATTTAAATTCAATCATTTAAAATGCAACAAACAATTAAAAACAGTCGGGTTGTCTCTCGGTAAGCACTTTTGTTTTAGCTGGTCTTTAAGTTTGACCTTTTTCTTCACTCTTTTATTTTTATTCATCCATAAAGACCCTCTTGATTATGCTAGAGGCAGGCTTAATGCTTTTAAAAACTAGTTTTTCTTCCCTGACCCTTAAAGTGACTTTTCTTTTATAGACGTCGATCTTGACATGGGCAGTAGACAGGAATGGTCATCCAAGGATCAAAGGGACATCGTCATCCTCGGGTATGTCCAAGACGACAAAGTCAATGGGGAAAACAAATTTGTCAATCCTAACTAGCACATTTGCAGTTATGCCCTTAGGTTGCTTTATGGTTCTATCGGCCAATTCTATGGTCATCCTAGTGTAAGACAAATCTCCTAGACCAAGGTTAGTATAGGTAGAGAATGGCATAACACTCACACTAGCTCCTAGATCAACAAGGGCTTTATTAAAACAAATATTATTAATTAAACAAGGTAAGGTAAAGCTCCCTGGATCTTTTTCTTTCTGAGGCAGGTTGTTATCGTAAGCATCCAGAACATTCACTCCACGTGCCTCCTTTAAATCATCACAGCAGTAGTTGTGTAGTCGCCTTGGGAAGGGGACTGTTTCGGGGAATACGATTTTGTGCTGTGGACCCGATACGGCGTATTAACAAGGTTTTTATACCTTCGCAGAATACGCCATATTGGGAAGTGTCCAATACGCAGTATTGGACATTATTATCATTTTAATTAAGGATGGTTGATACGACGTATACGTGTTTCCATGATACGTCGTATTATTATTACAGGCCAATTATTCAAAGATGAAAAGAAACGTACCTTGGCCTCCGCAATATTCTTGTGTGGCCTCATCCTTATAATACCTTTTAGGGTCGAACGGGATGCCGAACGGCACATACAAATTCTTAAAAAGACATAATGGCCTCCTTTTAAAGAGGTGGTTAAATTCTTCAAAGGCTATACACAAAGGTGTATCGAAGAGAAACAAGTCGTCTTCGATCTTAAAGATTTCAGGAACATCGTCAAAAGTGTGGGGGTCATATTCCTCATCGTCTTCCTCTTCCTCAATGTGATCAAAAAGATGGTAGAACTTTTGAACAAATTTCTCGACTAGATTTTCCCAAGTAGTAATAGTGCCGATGCATTCTTTTGTAAACCATTCACTCACGGCACCTGAGAGTAAGGTAGGGAAGACACTAAGTCTAAATCGGTCATGACTTAGTCCCCTTATTTTAAGTGGCTCGACTACCTTGAGAAATTTATTGATGTGTATGAACACGTTTTCCCCATCAATTCCCTTGTAGGCATTATCACGTATTTTCACTAAAAACGTCCCTTCGATTTCTAAAAGGCTCTTTTCGATCATTTTTTCATTGTTATCCTCCGAGAGAAAGTTCTTGCGTGTTACTAGAATGTAATCATTCATGGTCGGTTCTGCCATAGCGATCCCTTGAGTTTTTGTCAATTGATTACCTAAAAATAAGCATAAAAGATCATTAGGATGTGCTCTCACAGGAGAGAACACATAGAGACAAACAGAAAACCGAATACAAGGAACTGGACTAGTATCCCATGACCGAATAACCCTATCCAATTAACCAAATACACGCCGTAAATGTCTGTTGAAGATAAGACAGTACCCTCGAATGACCTATCATTAATACGCGTAATGTTTGGAGAACAATACGCCTTTTTTTTGACAGTAAAAACAACACGTTGTTATGGATAGAAGGTTAGATACGCTGCATCCAACTAGTGGATATGCCGTATCAGGTGACCAGTCAGAACAGAAAACTATTTAAACAATATAAAATGCAATAAATTAAACAAACAATTAAATTAAACAATTAGCAATTAGAAGTCAGATTTAAAATTTTTACACTAAACAAGTTAAATGTTAGAAATACTAAAAAGAATAAAGATTAAACTATTCACTCCCCAACAATGGCGCTAAAACCTTGATGTGTCATCGTGTGGTGTATAATTTATGATTATCAGGTTTTACATTTATATTTAGCCGACTAACCTAAAGACAACACTCTAACAGGCAGTGTACCCGGTCAAGATGAAGCTTCACGGTAAGTAGAGTGTCGAACACTAAGAGTGGACTAGAAGTTAATCTAATATTCTATCAGTATTTTAATCTATCTAGATTAGTCTAATTAAAGGTTAAATCTATGTTATACGTATTTACTAGAGGTAATAAGGGGGTGTTTTCAGTCTGAGAGACTGGCACAGGTTTATGGTGACAAATATCAATTCTAAGCATAATAAACACAAAAGACAAATAACAAAAGATAAGAGAGCGGTACAAGCCAAATATAAGAAAACTGTATTAACCATGCTAATCCGATTATATGCTGGTTTGATTAATTAGTGCAATGGCTGTTTATCGAGGTGGCATATCATTTTTAAGACTTAGGCGGTTCTTCATCCTAAGACCTAGATACAAACAATCCTATCACGATTAACGCATCCGCATAAAGCATTCTAAAGTCTAATTATAATCTATCATAGGGAATTAAAGCAGTGATGATCCTGTTAATACCCTAGCCCATCGAGACTTTACCCACTTATTGCTTGATATTGTTTTATACACCGGTAGTCCACCACCAAAATCAATTACCAATTAATCAAGAACAATACTGGTTGAACAATTATCGGGTCACCTGCCGGTCCAACTAAGCTCATAATCAAAGGGTAAAAGATAAGGTGTTATTTGTGATCCTTGATATGTGCTTAATTACACATATCTTTTACCTCTAAAAATGAGCTTAAATGACCAAAAACAGACAAAAACTGCCAAATATATGTTTGTTTTGCATTTGTATTGTGCAGGAAGTGGATATCAACAAAAAGACAGAAAACCAAGCCAAAATGACAAAACTGAGCATGGAATGGAAAAGACTGTGCAAAATCAAGGCCAAAGTCCAAAAATGCCAAAGTCAGAGTCAATACTGAAGAATCAATCATCATAATCATACAAGCGTAATCAAATAATTGAAAATTAAATGATTAAGAATATAGGAATTACACGATGTCTTTTATCGAATTGTTGTTGATGCTTGACCTTGGTGCTCTTCTTGGCTTCTGAAATTCAAACTCTAATGTATACTATACAGAGAATATGATATTGCATACTTAAACTCGTATTTGAGCCTTGTATTTATAGTGTCCGAAATACGCCTGGATACGCCGTATGGCGATAAGTGGATACGGCATGTAGGGTTAATTTCCTTGGAGTCCGCGATAAGATCAAATCAATCAAGATAATTAGCATCAATCATATTAAATGTGTATCTTTGACTGATGAACAGCTGTGCATACGGCGTATTGGAGAGTAGCGGATACGCCGGATCAGGAATTGATCATTACGCGTTTCTTGTGTTGAGCTGGCGCTGATACGCCGTATCTTCTTTGCTGGATACGGCGTATAGTAGCAGTTTTTAGAATTCTTCAAATATCTTTGTTTTAGTTCCAGAATTGCGCCTTTTTGCTTCGTCTTCACAAGTTACTCCTGAATTACTTCATTTATCATCTTTAAAGCAATTAAGTACAAAATCATGCAATAATTATATAAAAGTAGGTACAAAGTGCGGGATAAATGATAGTAAAATATGATGTTATTTGATGTTATCAGGCGTAGGGGCAATGGGATCATCCCAAAGGGACAAGTCAGTTGTGATTTCAGTTCCTACAGTTGGTGGTGCAGGCACGGGATCAATGACTTCTAGTGCTCAAATGGCGGCCAGGAGGACTACCTCTCTCCCAAAAACCCTTGCCATGAGTGGGGTAGGATCTCCTGCTAATGTAGGTAACATGAGTGGACCCTTTAATGCCACCAGTCTACATGTCAGAAAGGAGGCTGATAAAACCATGCGCGAGAAGTTCTCCAAAATCGAGATGTTGACTGTCAAGTTTTATTAATACATGATAATCCTTTCCTTTTAATGTTGTCTTTACATATATCAATATTGTGCATGATTAATTAATTATACTTTTTTAAGTCAACAAAAGGAACAAGGTTGACGAGTACAAAAATACTACATCATTTCCTACTCAGCAGCTGAATAATTGTCTTTTCAATGATCAAAATAACGAGATTCGTAAAGATGAAACATGTAAAATGCCTCTGTCTAAGTTGATTGTGGGACGGAGCATGAATGTTTGCAAGACCAGAGTTTTGCATTTTGTGTAGAGTAAACGTGTACTCCAAGGTTTGTTGGAGTATAATGCCAATATGTTTAGCTTATTTGAACATCAACTTTGACTAATCATTTATTCTCGACTATTATTCCAGGAAGCGGGTTCTCACTTGTGCCGAAGTCGCGAACTAGAATGATATTGTTAGAGAAACGAGATGACGGTACTATAGCAATGCATTATGGTGAACATGATGAATGTCATTACTTGGCATCAGAAGAATGCCTTCCTACTCTTCCAAATACTGTGAGTTTCCTTATTGATTTTGATCTTGAATATAAGTTTATGGTACAGTAAGCTCCCTTATAATCATGTTTAAACTTCGTGTAAGTGTAACTAGCAAATATGAAATTTATATCTTGGGTTATAATGTACATGTAGGATCCCAATAACACTTCACTTCATACAATCGATCACGAAATCGGAACTAGAAATGAGAAAGAGAGAGTTGTTCTAGAGAGAGAAAGTAGAGAGAGAATTGAGAGAGAAAAGAGAAATGAATTATTTAGAAAATGAACAACTTACTTTTTCTAAAGAAGAAAAAGCTTATATACCCCGTCACGTTAAAGGTACGCGCGGGATATTTAACTAGGACCCGGGCTCGGGTTTTGCTTGGGATTAAACCCGAAACATATACAATATTAGATTAACTATCGAGCCCGATTCCCGATATTATCCTATTACAACATTAACTAATTAAAGACCGAAGCTCCATCGTAGAGTGACCGAACTTCCTTGTTCGACTCAATAAATTGAGGCTAACAATCTCCCCCGAAGTGAGGTCTTGAACACGGGAACGAGCTTCCTTTATTGACTCAATAAAATTGAGGCTAACAATCTCCCCCGAAGTGAGTTCATTGATGACACTCCTTCATGAGATCAGTGAGATTGCTTTTGTCGTTTAAGCTCGAGTGTTCTTGGTCTTTGTCTTCGTTGTTTGTTGTAAGCTTGTTCCTTCATGCTTTGCGATCTTGACTTTGAGCCTTTGTCATTGTCTTTATCGTCTTTGCCATCTTGCGATCTTGTGTCTTTGACCAACATGCTCATACTTTTGCATTATCTTGAAAGCTTTAAATCAGAGTTAGCGGAAGTCTTTGTCTTTAAATCTTGAGCTTTCTAGATAGTATGTCTTCGTAGATTGAGCATTTGAATGGGATTGAGGTTGCCATTACCACCGTTTGACCTGTAGGTTTACGTTAGTGATAAACGAGAAAATTGATTTGAAAATCAATCGACGTGTCACTCGTTAAAGAGTTTTTGTAACACATCGAGAGTGTCATGTTTTTATCAAAATTCATCAACCGTCAATTCATTTACTGGACCAAATCGATATCCAGTTGTCACAAGTTTGATTCATATAGAATCTCGCAAGTCACAAACCGCAGTGGCTGTTTGAATGATGACAGCTGGAAGGATTTCCATTCGTCCATTGTAAATACTAAAGAGTATCACACTGAATGTTCTTGGCAAATATCACAAGAGATTCGTAGGACTCCTTTATAATAGCTTGTGAACCTGATGATGCAACAATTGTTTGAAATGGAATGTGTCCTAACGAGATTTTGATTGATCTCTTGGCCTAGACTCGATTAATTGTGCATTTTGGTTCTAGTACTGTGGAGGCTTGGAGCAGATAGCCACCTATTCAATATCAACCATCTCGATTGAGGATGTCCATATATAATGTGTTGTATCTCCCGATGACAAATGAACCAAGGTTTCTGTTGAGAGAAACCCAAATGCTGGAAGGGTTGTGCAATTTGCATCACTGTGTCCATGATGTTCCAGTTTCAATGTCACAAACAACTTGTGATTTCTGACAGCATAGTATTTGACCCCTGTTTTCTTCTTCTGCCTTAAGGTTGGTGTGGAGTGGCTTCTTTCTTTAGACCCTTACCATACAATTTCTTTTTTAATTCTCAACGCCTTTCAATGCATACAATACGTTAGTCCTTAAAAACACATTGTGATTATTTCCAGTGTTAACTCATCGTTAGTCGGCATTATTCCCATATACATTCATCTCCAAATCATACCTAAGGACTTTGCTAATTATCTAATCTTTGGAATATCCTTGGAGTAATCCTCCGATTCCTGGTTGGATCATAGGATTGTTCCTAACCTAAACCACCTTATCACTTTCAGGACGTTCACGTAAATTAAATGTTGTATGGTATAATATCGTACCATAAACCTTTTCTTCACACTTGAGTCGAAAAAGATCATATTTTAATTACATTTTCTCCCCTTATTTTAAATAATAAACACTTAATTTTTGAAATACCTTGTGATTAAAATATGTCTTGAAAAATCTGTGGGAGAAAATATTATCAGCATGAATGGTTTGGAACATTTTGATAATGTTTTGAGTACATAAGAATGGTCGTTGTTGATGTATCCAAGAACATTAAAACTTTGTGTTTCAAAAAAAACTCCCCCTTAAAAATAGGACCAATTGAGAAATTGTTGTCTTTTGAAAACACTGTGAGGAATGGAGTGTTGAACACATAATTTTGAAAGATTATGAATTGTCATGGAGAAATTCTTGAAAAATTGTGTTCAACTTTTTGAAAAACCAGATGTTATAGGACTTCTCTTCTAACGTTAAGGGTAAGCGCACTGAAACATATACTATCCTTTTTCTCGAGCTAAAAACATTGAATGTCTTGTAAGAACAGCTCAAGACCGAGAAACGTTAATTTTCAGGATCCCGTTTAACACTTCATAACACGAATCAATCACGGATAAAGAACTAGAAAGGAGAAAGAAAGAGTTGTTCTAGAGAGAGAGTTTAGAGAGAGAGAGAGATGAGAGAAAAGAGAAAATGAAATTCTTTATAAAATGAACAACTTGCTTTTTCTAAAGAAGAAAAAGCTTATATACCCCGTCATGTTAAAGATGACGCGCGGGATATTTAACTAGGACCCGGGCTCGAGTTTTGCTTGGGATTAAACCCGAAACATATACAATATTAGATTAACTATCGAGCCCGATTCCCGATATTATCCTATTACAACATTAACTAATTAAAGACCGAAGCTCCATCGTAGAGTGGCCGAACTTCCTTGTTCGACTCAATAAATTGAGGCTAACAATCTCTCCCGAAGTGAGGTTTTGAACACGGGAACGAGCTTCCTTTATTGACTCAATAAAATTGAGGCTAACAATCTCTCCCGAAGTGAGTTCATTGATG
>BQNB010213879.1:0-10030 GCA_026074375.1 Tanacetum coccineum
TTCTTATGTCCACGCTTTCGTATTAAGACGACGTATCAAAATTTGACATTTTTGTATTTTATGTCCTCTGGTGAACAGTACGTTTTTACTGTTCACACCAGTTAGTAAGTTAATTTAGTTATTGTAAAACTCGTAAATGTCGTATCTTATTCGTTATAGCTCCGTTTTTAGCGATTCTTTCGAGTACGTTCTTGTAATTAAAAGTTCTATCATATTAATGATGTTTTCAAAATGTTATTTACTGATGTGAACAGTAACTTTTATAAAAATAGTTTTATTAAAGTATTTATTGTCGTAAACTTGTAATTATCGTATCTTTTTCGTTATAAATCGGATTTTCGAGTTTCTTACATGCTTGGAATCGTCATGAGACGTACTATTATTATAAAATATAAAATATATATTTTTATTTCGTATTTTAAACAGCCCTTTTTGTATATTTATATATTTATTTATATAACTTTTATATAAAATTTCAACTTAATAAAATACCACAAGTCCTTTCCAAGTATTTATATTGTATGTCCATTAGTACTTATTGTCCAAGATTTGTCCAGGATCACAAGTCTTTTATACTTTTACATGTTCATAAACTTATATAAGTAACTTTTCTAAACCATTAACTTATATATACTTTATATGATTTAATCAACACTTGAACAATATTTATTTTCCCATTACAACATGTAACAATATCCAAATAACATATCACAAAGTGTAACAAAACATAACCAAGTAAAAATTCATTTTACAAGTTAATAAGTATCCCTAATGGTGATGAGCCATATAATCATTATATATACACACATGAAATCATAAGTATGAAATGAGTAGGGTTTTAGATAACCTTAGGTAAATGAGTAAAGAATGACCAACAAATCACACCCTTGTGATTTAAACCTTAGCTTGAAAACCAAGGATGAAAACCTTAGTTTTCTTAAGGAAACCTTAACTTGCTTAAGCCTTGAAAATGCTTAACCAAGCCTTCCAATCTTCTTAGTATGCCTTAGAAATGATATGGAAACACTTGTAAATGTGATAAAATAAATTTTATGGATGGTTTATGGTAAATATTTTTGGGACGTGAGTATGTAGGCCAAAAAGAGAAAAATGTGTTTGATTTCACTTAAAGAAATGTTACATGTATGTGTTTCTTTACTTGCTAATGTCTTATGTACTACAAAGACTAGTCAAAATACTTGCAATCTTGACCAAGACCAAGAGAAAACATGGAGAGGGTTTCAAGGAAGAAAGGTGGTCAATGTTTCTAGTTCATGGCTAAGTATTAAACATCCTATGTTTGTACATGTATTCTAGTTGGTAAAATGTGTTCCTTTGTCCCCTTTTGATCTTTGTGTGCCGAATTCCATGGGTAGAAAAAGGGCCAGGGATATCTTTTTTATCTTGTGATAATATACTTGCATTTACTTGAACTTTTAAAAGTGTAGTTTTATCCATAAAGTGTATACTTGTAAAGTTTATGTCCTAGTTGTTTCCTTTATGAGTAAATTGGATAACATAATAAATATGATTAAAGTTTTATAAACTTTGAGCATTGAGAAATAAAAATGGTTATTTGTTGAAGCGTAGTTTAATTTTGGTGGTTCCGAGAATGCCTAAACGTTTTTTATCGCGAAACGTAAACGTTTTACGTAACCAATAAAAATAAAATATAAAAAGTTGATTATTACTTTCGTAAAAATAATATATTGTTTGTTTGACGAAAACTATAATTCGTTTGGTGTCGCTTACGTTGAATGATAATTTTTTTAGCTTACGCGATTTAACTATATAATAAGAATTAAAAGTAGACGCGTACGAGACTAAAATAAATAGTGGATTAAATAGCGTCGTAAATGACCTGAAAATACGAAATGTTACAAACCCCGATCACGGCTCCGTGGCCGTTCTACAAATGAGGAATTGATATAGCCGGTCCTTTCCCAGAAGGACCGGGCAAGGTTAAGTTTTTGATAGTCGCCATAGATTATTTCACGAAATAGATAGAAGCGAAAGCAGTGGCGACAATCACAGGAAATCAGGTGAAAAAGTTCGTATGGGACAATATTGTATGCCGCTTCGGTCTTCCAGGAGAAATAATATCGGATAACGGCAAACAATTCAGTGACAATCCATTTTTAAGGATTGGTGTGATAAATTGAATATCACACAACGATTCACCTCAGTGAAACACCCGCAGTCCAATGGACTTGTGGAAAGGGCAAACCGAAGTTTGGGTGAAGGAATCAAGGCACGTCTGGGCGAAGGAAACAAAAATTAGATAGAGGAACTTCCCCATGTCCTTTGGGCCCACCACACGATGATTAAGTCAAGCCATGCGGACACCCCCTTTTCCGTGACCTACGGTACGAAAGCCGTCATACCTGCCAAAATTGGAATGCCAACTTACCGCACCGCGAAAGTTGACACCGTGCACAATGATGAAGAGCTACGGCTAAATTTGGATTTACTAGAAGAAAAGCAGGAACGCACAGCAATCTGCGAGGCCAAGTCTAAAATGAAGATGACAAAGTATTATAATGTTAGGGTCCGTGGTGTTGCTTTCAGACCTGGAGACTTTGTTTATGGTAGCAATGACGCAAGTCATGCTGTGGCCGGTGGAAAACTTGGACCAAAGTGAGAAGGACCCTATGAGGTCACGAAAACGCTAGGAGACGGAGCGTATAAGCTAAGGACTATAGATGGCGCGGACCTCCCGCGAACATGGAATATCGCTAACCTGAAGAAATGCTACCTCTAGGCCGCAGCACGTGCATGGACGAACCTCGTTGTCATTAGGACCTCTAATAAATGTAATCCATGTATTATTTCTTTTTTAACTTTTTGTCCTTAGGATATTAATAAAATTCTGTAGGGTCTAGCTAACCCTGCGACCTTTTTATCGTGAAAATTGTCTAAGTCATTTTTTCTCTTTTCCTTATTTATTATTATTTGTCATTCCACGAATGCATGCACAATATTGTGACTATCTTCAGATGTTTATAGGATAAGTACCCTAATAATTGCTTGCCGCGTAAGGGGGTTGCAACCTCAGCGGCCACAGATTCTGTATCTTTAACCTATGTACCTAAGACGTAAGTCGCTAAAAGCGCCATGTATATACATCAAAGATAAGTCATTCACTTACAAAAAATTGTTACCCACGGACATCCGTGGAAATATTACAAACCAAAAAATCGTCTAAGTACCACAGGCGGTACTACGGCTCAAGGCCAATTCAAATTATACATAAGAGGTAAAGACTTGGACCTAATCAACCTCGGAGAAACCTCGCCTTCAGACCCCTCTGTCTGTGTGGCGGCATCTATGAGCAAAATGGTAAGTCCCTGAGGAGCAGCTGTCGGAACTGATACAGCAACACCATCAGACCTATCATGGTGAGCAGAACCAACACCGTGTGTGCGGCACACTACTCTACATTTCTTTTTCTTCTCCGCCCGACTTATATTCGCGGAAATGGCATCCTCCAACGATATCTCTTCTTTCACGGCCCAAGGGTCTTTGGGATCGTATACCTCAGGGTATATAGGAATCTTTAGTTGGGAAGAGCTCGGGCGGAGGTCACAAATCCATTGAGGGGCATCCTCTCCGGTATCACTCTCTAAGTGGAGAGAGGCCATTATTAAATCAATGGGGCTATCCTTTAACTTCTCCAGTTGGTCTACTATATGGTATTTCAGGTCTTTCAGGTCTTGGAGGGCTTTGACAAACTTGTCATTGGCTTCCGGGTCATACGCCTCAACATCCTCTAGATCACGACCAGCTTTCCCGTGCTCTATGCCATATTGCAAGCCTTCGCTCATACCCTTGGTAAGCCCTGCAGACACAACATCGACAAACGCCTGCCTTATCTTTAGAGACTCGGCGTACTTCAGAATGGCAAGGCGCGGGCCGTGCCCAATAAGCCAGCGGCGACCCGCGATCGCCGGCAACATGTGTGGATACAGCTCTTCATAAAAATCTATGCTTAGCTTGTCCAGATGAGCATCCATCTCTGCAGACCGCTGCTCGACCTTATCATCCTCATACCTCTTGAATTCTTCGAAGGCGGCCTTTATTCGCTCCTCGTTTATGATTTGAGCTTGAAGAGAAGACACTTGCTGGGACAGCTGTGTATTATTTACTTGTAGATCTGAAAACTTGGCACGAAGGCTCTCTAACTCCTCGGCTAATTCTACATTCTTAGCCTCCGCGGTCTTCTTCATATCCACCTCGGCTTCTAATAGGGCCTCTAGGTTTTTTGTTTGATTACGGAGACCCTGCAATTCCGTATCCGCAGATTTAAGGCAGTGGATCTCCTAATCAAGTTTCTTTATCTCCTCATCCCTTGCCTGGATTCTTTGATCCCGCTTGGCTACCTTCTTCATGGCTCTCTTTAGTAGCCTGACCTCTTGCTCGAACCTTAGCCTAAGCTGGGAACCCATAGCCACCTGCCGCGCCAGATTCATGTTGTATTGGTTTAAAAAATCCTCATTTCGCAAATGGCGCAGCTCCGAAAAGTACCCCGGCGGCATTATGTGGTCCACCACATCCTGGCATACATCCGGACTTTCCAAGCGGAAACTATTGGTCACGCCCCATCCTGGCTGATATATCCCGTTGGGCGACCCTGTAAAGGATGTAAACTAGGTAGACTTCTCGGAGTCTGGGTCCCCCGCAATGGTCGCTCCCTTGGAAGACCTGGATTAATATGTTCTGTTAGCATACCTCAATAGAAAATAAAAAAGAAAATAAAAAAAGATAACAGAATGGGTAAATCACTCACTGGGCAATCTCCCGTTCAGGGATTGACTGCGGCTTCGCGTATGACAAGGGGTCCGGGTCACTCACATCAGCAGGAGTCTCCTGCAGGGTTGGCGCGGATAAAGTGGAGCCCGTATCTAATCTTGTTGATTTCTCCCTAATGGTACTCTGTGTTGGGTGGAAGGCAGTGTGGTCTTTCCTAAGCACTTTGGGAGGTGCATTCGCATCTGCCCCATCGCCCCCCCTCTCACGGCGCTTTTTACTCATAAGGGGTCCCATGGCGGCAACCTCCTTCTCAAGGCTAATTTCTGGTGTAACCCCCACGGTGGGCACGTTTTCTTGTGGAGGGACTTCAGGAGCAACAGTCTCCTGGCCTTGGTTTTCTGTTCCTTCACTTTTAGTGATTCGGAGGGGCGAATCCTCGTTGGAAAAATCCAGGGGCGACTTCTCTACGGTGGACGGTATCCCTGAAGAACTGGACAGCCCGGTAGCATCTTCCATGGCTATCACGCGAGTGGCGGTGGCAATCAATAGAGGTACCTCATGCGCCGCACGGGGACGGGTTCCCGTCTTAACCTTCATCGGATTTAGGGCGCCGATCAGATTAAACAAATCCATTTCTGCATCAACACAAGCAATAGCATTTGTTAGTTTATTTTTGAAGCACATATGAGGGGTAAAAGGTTGTTTACAAATACCCACCCCGGTTATCGTCGTTAAGGAACGTGGGGTATACATCATCCCCAAGAAAGTATCTCTGGCTCAACCCTACTAAGCACAACAAAGCCTTAGGTTATTTTTGGATAGGAGTGCGGCATGTGTTTAATACCACCACATCCTCCGGGGAGTAGGAACTCGCTACCGACATCTCATCCTTCGGAGCACTTACGCGCCAATCCACCACGGTGGGGAACACTCTCTCGTCTACCCAAAAAAATCGGTTATTCTAATTCTTTAAGGAATATAGGGGTTTCGTGTAACACTGCGGGGTGTTCTTTCCGAGGTTCCGGCCACGGCCACGTCTCCTAGACTGGGGGGACATGATGACGTATAGTATGGATCGACTCGACCCACACATACTATCGTGGGCTTGTTGACTGATATTGGGCCTCCGGTCCGGTATCGTAGTCACGGCTGGAGGGGCTCGCGGGTCGCGGCTACTAAAACATTGTCCGTGGAACGTGGTGCACGCTTAAATTATCTCCAAGGATAATCTAATTAAATAAGAAGATATGTTTTACTTATTTAAAAGGATTCAGGATAATGTCGAATCCCTAAACTATCGGTCGTATCATGGGCCGGAAAATACAGAAACCCTAAAGGGTATTCACTCTATAAAAGGAACGTAATTAATATTGGTACAGGTATCTCATAAACCCTAATTACATTCGATTACTCCCTCAAAATCATACACTTACTCTCACGCCGGAGTCTAATCGTGGGATCCGCTCCCACGATAAGGTTAACGGTGTTTACTTCCTTGTGCATGGTCCTTCAACAAATTCACTTGGTACAAGAACAAGGCACTCTACACCCGAATAGCAGCCTATTCGGATCAAACTAGACCCAACCCAACTTTTGTATCAACACTTTTGCTTGTTATATATACAATACAATAGTTGGGCATTTGGGCCTTACGCTTGGGCTAAGTGTCTAGATTTAGGTACCCAGCTCGCTTAAGCTTGCGCTTACGGCTTGAGCTATTTTTTTTTATAAATGATTTATAACATATTTTCATTTGGTCTTTTAAAGATTAACTAAGCTCGTCTTAACTATTTTTCACATATATAAATAGCAAATTGTTATTCAGTGGGTCACAAAAATAACAAATAACCGTAAAACGATATAAATAGCCAATTGGGCTGCAGCCCATTCTTGAACCAAATAGTAATAATAAACAAAAATAAATAAATGAAAACAAAAACAATTGTCATTTCATTTTACTAGTAATTTTTGTTGTTTCCAGCCAGCCATCAGGGGCGACCAACAATCGATTGATTGCCTTCATTCTGGTACACTTTATAAATTTATTTTGAATCTGGTTATCATTAAACGAGTTATTTATAATTTGTTTTGCAACGAACTAGTTGGTCGGCCCGTGCTGTGCTACGGGACGATTGGGGAGCGTTGGTGAGGTCAATACATATTTTTGTCCGTTGACAGAAAGAAACATATGAGGTTAGTGGTATCTGCTAAAAAATATACCATTCAACAGTGACAACAGGAAAATATTGAAATTGAATGCTAGACATCGAGTCTCGTATACCATTCATGTTAATCATAAAATGACTTTATTTGATATTATAAACGACAAAATCTATACCGAGAAGTCCATTCCTCCCATGTCAAGATTTGTTGCGGGACCTGTAACATGAAAGCAAATATAATCAAATTTTCGATTGAATAAGAAGAAATGTTAGCAAGTCATAAAACAACATATAACATACCAGCTTCGTCATCTTCATCAACCCATTTGTCCCAATCAACTTTGACGTAATTTGGGGTCTTGGCATCTCCCTTCAAAAGTTTATTCCACCATTTTGGCTCTGCTTTCTCCAAAATGCAAAATATACTTCTCTCGCCAATATTTATTTTGCTTTCCTGCACACAAAAACAACGCACATGAAGTGAAAAAAAAAGATATGAAGACTTGCAAGAAGGTAAATAATTGTTTTAGAACTAAAAGAACCCAAATATATTACGACTCTCGTTTATGGTTCTTTTCCATAAAAGCTTATAGTTCTTTAAAAACAAAATCTAATAAGTTGAAAATTGCTACCCACATCTACATTAACTTTGTCAGCTAGCTCAAGCTTGAGATCATATGCATGCTGACCGGCTGTAGCAGAGAATGAAAAGACACATTCGGGAGCAAGATTGACTTTTTTTGTATCAGCCAATACAACTGTAATATAAACCTTGTCCTCTCTTTGCGCCCACTTAATCTCAGGATGACGACTGCAAACCACAATAACAATTTATAGCTTAGTTGACCACTTAGATCATATTATGTATATATTTTTGCCAGTAATGTTAAGCAGACAATAATAATTCAGAAACTGTATGTGTAATTTCTATGTATGACACTTGCTGTAGTGTTATAAATTAAATATGATGACTTTTGCAATTAAAGGTTATTTCTTATCATTCTTTTTTCCTATATTGATCCAAGTAGGCTACTTACTTTATCAAAGTGCAACCACATATATGTGTGAACTTCATTCCAAAATTTATGTTTTTTTAGCAACAAACGAACATGGGCAGAATGTTGGCATAGTCTTATAAAATTTGTCTCGGTCGATGTCCTTAAACGTATATACTTTTGTTTAGATGTATTGTCATCTAATTATCATCGATATGGCATATAGATCACGAACATCACGAATCACTTAGCACTTCATCATGGAGAAGAATAAGAACTAAATGAGGACACAAGGATACTCAGATATGCTTTCACTATGTCATTCAAATAGAAAGATATGCTTTCACCAATTGTCTATATATATCGAGATGTTATCTCGCTCTTGCAATTTTTAGTTAATATATTAACTATTTTATTCCTAATTAAACCAGCTAAAACATTCGTTAATTGTCCTTTTTTTCTAGATAATGTTGGTGTAACCAATCATGTCATGCTAATGGATGTATCAACTTAGAATTTTTTTAGAAAATATCTAACGTTTTTGTTTATATATAAACACTCCCGAAAATCTATGAACTTTTCTAAAGAGCACTTCCTATGTAAACTTGTCGCTGCTAAAGAAGTGAGGCTCAAGCATTAAGAATTGGAAAAACAAAGACCGCATAAAACTACTGAAGGTAAAAGTTACGTACACTGACATTGCTTAAACACATGCTTGGAATAAAAGGCAATCCTGAGTTGCACCTCCTTCAAGGTCAGCAGATAAGGTCCTATTCGAGAGTCCCTATATATGTGTGAGACAGCCTTTTTCCCAGGTCTGAGCAACATTCGCTACAACAGGAAATCGGTGTTGATCAGTGTAATTTAAACAATCACTTAACATAAACTCAAATAAGTTCACATACCTTGATTGGTAACGTGTGTTGATCCATTTATGGCAGCGCGTGTTTCTGAAGTATATGATATTTCTTTCTGGATACCTGTAACAAAAAGTCGGTATACCTTAAAATAGATGTTAAAGAATCAAGTCGACAGATTCTCTCAATACTAATAGGTACCAAACATACCTTTACATCAAGCGTTTTAAACGAAAAATAAGCTTCAGTCAAGTCAAAAATAGCATCCGTCTGTTGACGACCACGTCTTCTAGCAGGACCATCCTACAACATTTATAAATGGAGACGGTGGGTGTGGGGGAGATTTAGATATGAGACAGTATCTAATAATGGGGCGGTGGAGTTAACAGGCCAAACCGAGCAATTGGATCCGAGTCGGGTATGGACCGTGCTTCCCAAACTTCTTGCGAGGAAGTTCTATTAGAAGCTAGCTGTCATGGACGCGGTGGAACATTTATCGAATTGTTAATGGTTTCTGTTTTAACACGGCTGAAAAAACACCAACTCGATATAAAAATACCACCTCGATGAAGAAAGAAGTATAAGTGGTGTTTTTATATTCATTTTGAAACTGTTGATGTAATATTAAGGGGATGTTTCAAGCTTAAGCTTAAAACTTAAGTATTTTTAAAAAAAGTTCTAAATTTAAAGAGCATTACCCCTTTGTTTTTATATATATACAGCAACACGAATAGTCCGATCAACTTATTAGTAAAAGGGTCAATATTGCCACTTATAGTCTTAATTCTGTATTATGATTTGTAACTATGCTAAGAAACAATAGAGAAAATGTTGATACCTCTTGTGCTTTAGGAGGTTGCTTCTCAGCTTTCTTTGGGGTTGAGTCAGCACGAATGGCTGCATGCACCTTCTTGTAGACCTCTTCAATGGTATCTGGTTCAGCTCCAGCTTTAATGTAGTCGAAAAAGTGAGTCTGATACTTTTCTGGCTCATCTTTCATTAAAATCTGAATACCATCCATAAAAAATATTAATTCAAACAATTATGAAGAAATGTACATGCGGTAAATCTTAGCATCAAGCCGCTACGTAACATAAAAAATTTGTTAGCATGTCATATTCACGATTTTAGCTAGCTAAATAGATTAAACCAAACAGACATTTAATCTTACACACCAACATTCTATAAAAAAAGATATTTACAGGTAATAACAAAAGGGGGGATAACAACAAATACCCAGATGCAATTTTAGCCCAAAAACAAACGG
>BQNB010213882.1:0-10030 GCA_026074375.1 Tanacetum coccineum
GTGAAAAAACTTATCTTCTTAAAAGGGAGCACGGTGAGATGAAGACCTGAAATAGTCAAAGACCCTGGATCCAAGGTTTTCGATCCAGAAGAAATCCCTGCAGAGCCATAAGCACGTATAAATTTAATACATTCAGATGGTTCTAACAGCATAATGCACATCACTATTAACTCGTATATACAAATAGATATATGGGTGTTGCAATTTTTACATGTTTTACAGGTCTACAGGGAATGGGTGTATATACATAATAGACACCACTGGATAGAGCATGTGTGTGTCTGGGATAGCTTTTGAGCCTCACAATGGATATTGTCCAAGACCGCTAACCTTTCACAACCCTCCCCATAGGTACACTTTGTGGGCCATATGTGCTGTGAGTTGGGACCGTCTTATGCCGCCCTGCATATCATGACTGGTCTTGACTTGCTACTATGTTTAGGGGTTCTAAATATACTAACTGAGTAAACATGATGTGACGAATCTGACATTGTATTCGTGAACAGAAGTCATGTGAAGATATAAAGAGCTTAGCCATTAAACACAAAAAACGGAATTAATCTATTTATATCTCAAAAGGGCTACTTTCAAACAAATAGGGGTATAAAGCTGGACACACCATAGTTATACCGAAAATGCACGTAAGTGCTGAATATGTTTGACACATCAGTAACTTGGGAAGCTCGAAAATCTCACTCGGGAGTGTTATTGATAGAGGGGAAATTTAAATTACTAGTGTTCATTTACCATCAAATTTCACCACTAAACTCACCATCTTTTTACCTCTGATATAAGAAATATGTAAGCTAACTCACAGTCTCTCTTCATGATCACACTTCTGCATCTTTAACGAGAAAACGGGTAAGGAGTGATAGCAACTTTAGTTGTCATAGGTAAGTGGTGGCGTCTATAACAATTGCGCTCCAAAACTAAAAATCAGACCCAACGAAGTCTGCTAGTGAATGATCATAATTAACGGTTTCTGTTATTAGGGCTTGGCAGCTTGCAAAAGGAGGTAAAAGGATGAAACCTTCAATAATCCAGGAAAAATGACGACACGCATACTAAGACTGAAAAAGTGCCTACATTTTGCAAAAACTACCATCACCAACTGACCATTTTACCTGGCTCACGGTTTGATGAGGGATGGGATAACGTGAGTCTACCATATACTACACATATACATGTACTCACACATGCACATGTGTGCATATAGATATCCAGAACATATTTCATCACACGCATAGTAAATATCAATAATGACAAAGGAAATTCATGAGTTAACATAAAAAAAGGTGATCGCCCCATAATGAAACTTAATTAATTGATTTCGTACGCATCCAAGTATACGTTCGGTCTACCTAGTGAGAACTATTACCTGCTTTACTACTGCTGGAAAATGAATCAAGTTCCTGCTCAGTTGTATGTCCAGACACAAACTTCACCGGATAAAGTAATGAAATTTGTGAAACCATAAATTGCTGCCTCGCTCTGAGCAACTTCTGCACATTCCGTAGATGAACATATCCTCTTTCTCCAGCCAATGAATTATTAGCTTCCTGTGCCAGAAAAGAGACACGTCCATGACTTTGAGGAAAATCAACCAAAATGCTAGTCCTAATTATTAACTATCATCGATATACGCATGTTAATATAAAGTTTCAGTTACCTGCAAGCTCTTACTCGCTACAGAAAGAGAAGTTCCAGCCATGAGCAGTGATCTAATCTCGGAGTTAAGTTGATCCTCCTGCTTTTTAGCTTTTTCTTGTACAACTTTTGACTGCATTGACATGTTTCCCATAACCAATTTCCGAGCTTCCAACTTTTCCCGCATTTCATCTAGCTTATTTGACCTACTTAACGACTCTGCTTCTAACTGCCAAACATTTGACAGCTTATGTTATCATATATTTTTTTTTTTGAACGGCGGCATTTTATTAAGAAAAAACTAGCAAGGAGCTAGCAATTACAAAGGCGATTTCAGCCAATCGGTCCAACTAATACATTTTTTGCCTCTAGCTTATGTTAACATCTATATGCTTAAACATAACCAAGAAGGCAAGAACATCATTTAGAATGCAATTATGCAGTCGACAAATAGCACATTACACACTTGGCTAGCAAATAAACATGATTGAAACTGTTAGGTCGCTCTTTTCTTCCATGAATGAGACACAAGAAACGCAATTAACTCAATTAGAACTTACTATATAACAGATGACAAGAAGGGTACACAAGTGAAGCAATGGATGGAGGGCAGACGTCTAAATTTTGAGGATAACATAAATTTTTTTGAGGATGACATAAAAAAAGGGAAATAAAATCACTACATCCTCATTTCATATTCAAATTCTCGAATACAAGTAAATGGGATACCTAATGCAATAAGCAAAACCAATAGCCTACATATAAATATAACTATATTTACAGTTACGGGGTCCTATTAATAAGCAAGTCATCAATGAAGCAAGTAATCCCAGAAGGCCAGAATTTTACTCTTAAACTTTTTGCATAAGAGTCAAACTATATTTCTGATACTGTCTACAAAATGCCAGCAAGTCAGTGTTGTAACAGACGGATTACAAGGTCGAGGGTCAAAACTGGGTTTGAAGTATTTGGGCAAGTTTGTTAATGTTTCTGAGCATATTTTTAGGGTCCTGTCAACACTTCTATGGTCCTATGAACATGTCACACATATAATTTCAAAATTTATATACAAAAGTTCCAATCCGAGTACTCCCCTGCCTAGGCCAATTACTCGCTACAAGGTAGCTGACTGGTCAAGTAGCACCTACCGTGTTTTACAACCATTCAGCAAGTTAATTCTATTTTCCGTTCCTTGTTCTCTAAAGCAGCCAACCTTTAGAACTAATACACTTAACAAGATCTAATATATACATGAAAACGACAACAAAACAGCATCAAAATCAATACTTTTCGACTCCTAACACAAAAAAGACCACATTTATACATACCCACATCATCAATCACTGAAACAATATCAAACACCTACTCCATTCACATAACTAATTCTACATTTCCAATATCACGAAAACAGCAAACGACAGCTAAACAACATCAAAAATCAATAATTTTTCGACTTCTAACCCGCACAAGACCACATTTTTATACACCCGCATCATCAATTATTATTCCAATTTCAACTGTATGAACTAAAGCAACCAGCTTTACTCGTACCAAAACAATCCTAGCTACCCAATATCACGAAAACCGCAAACGGCAACAGAACACCATCAAAAACCAATACTTTTTTTTAACGCGTAAAAAGCCACATTTTAACATACCCAGATCACCAATCATTAAAACAATCTCATACAGCCACTACATTTATACTACGAAAACCGAAAACGACAAAAAAACATCATAAAAATCAATACTTTTCGACTCCTAACGCGTAAAAGACCAGATTTTTACATACCCACATCACCAATCATTAAGACAATCTCAAACACCCACTACATTTTCATAACTGAGTCCAACACTGCATACATACCACATATCACAGAAAGCGAAAACGACCGCAAAGCATCATAAAAAACAATACTTTTTCGAGTTCTAACACGTAAAAAGTCACATCTTAACATACCCACATCCTCATTCATTAAACAATCTCATACAGCCACTACATTTATACATACATACATACTACAAAAACCGACAACGACAAGAAAACATCATCAAAAATGAATACATTTTCGACTCCAAACCCGCACATGACCACATTTTTACACACCCACATCATTAATCATTATTCCAATTTCAACTATATGAACTAAAGCAACCAACTTTACTATAATTCTAATACAATCATATACACCAATACCACGAAAACCGCAAACGGCAACAAAACATCATAAAAAATAATACTTTTTAGACTCCTAAGGCGTAAAAGACCACATTCTAACATACCCATATCATCATTCTTAAAACAATCTCATACAGCCACTACATTTATACATATATACTACAAAAACCGAAAACGACAAAAAACATCATCAAAATGATACGATCCTGGAATAATTAATTATGGAATAGATATTAAATAAGTATTAAAATAGTTTTAATTATTTAATAGATATGTTTTATTTAGGAAAAGATTAGGATCCGACTTGTTCTACAAGAATAGGATTATTATAAATAGAGGATTAGGATTGTAATTCTTATTATGTTGAATATTATGAATGGTTTAGTCATTTAATATCTTTATTGGGAGAGAGATCGGCCTCTCGAAAGTTGATCACCTATCTTTATTTACCGTTATTCGTTCTTTTAATCTCTTTTATCGATCGGGTCGTATCACAAATCGTTACTTTTTGACTCCTAAAGCGTAACTTACCCACACCACCAATATTAAGCAATCTCAAACAACCGCTAACATTTCCATATCAAGTATACAATTGCATACATACCCAAAACTACGAAAACGGCATCAAAATCAATATTTTACGAGTTCTAACGCGGGCAACACCACATTTTCACACACCCGCATCATTATTCCAATTTCAACTATCTGAACTAAAGCAAGCAACTTTACTTAATTCTAAAAAACATTATCAGATACACTAATATTCACAGAAAACCCAAACAACAACAAAATACATCATTAAAAACAGTACTTTATCCACTAATAACGCGTTAAAATTACCATCTTTAAACATAACAACATCACCAATCATTAAAAGCAATCTCATACAGCCACTACATTTATACTACGAAAACCGAAAACGCAAGAAAACATCATCAAGATCCATACTTTTTCGACTCCTAACGCGTAAAGGGGCACATTTTCACATACCCAGATCACCAATCATAAAAATATACCTCTAAATGCAAATTAAGTTTCTCATGAAGCAAAGATTTGGTCTGTTTGGCCTCGTTAACCGCAGACGATAAGCTCGAAAACCGAACAAGCTCATTTTGAAAATCTTCGAATTTAATGATCTTCACTTTCTCATTCTCATCAAGATTTTCCATTAATGATATTCAGACCTCATAATTAGAGTAGGAATTCAATTGGGGAGTTTAGGGTTTGAGGATCAAGAACATTGTTTTTGGGAAATTGAAATTGGGGATTTTTTTGTTTTAGGGTTTGTGAGTTTGATTTGAGTTGGAATTAGTTTAGTTACATTCGATTTGGGGATTTTTTTTTATGTTTAGTTCATTAAAAACTTAAAAAGTGTTCTAAAGATGTGTTTTTTTTTTCTTTTTCTTAACCGAACCGATCCGTTTGGTTTCGAATGGACCGATTCGGCTTATTTTTTCGATTCGGTTCGGTTTTTGATCTGATCAACCCTAGTTATGAAAGTTATGAATAGTACGCGGTCATCACTAAGAGTGATCACCGTCTGAAAACCGGACCGGACTTGATTAAAACCGAATTTGTCCAAAATGCCGGACCGAGGACTGGACTGAATTGGTCCGGTTCGGTTTAGTTTTCGGTCCGACTCGATCCAACAAAGTATAATCGCCGGGTTTTTTGTAACACCGAACCGGATCGGACCAGACCGAGGACCAAATTTAAGAAAAAACATGGACAAAGAACCGGATCGAAATATGTTCGGTCCAGTCAAACTGATCCGGTTCGGTCCCATTTTTTGATGCGATCCGATCGACGATCCAATATGTTTAGCCCTAGGCATCAAAAAACGTTCCATATTCCATACCCTTTCTCGGGCATCATCAATTGTGTGGATAAACTAATGATCTTATCGTTATTCTGTTTGATGATGGTTTAATATTAAAAATAAGATAAAAAGTTATGAAACTTTTTTTTGTTAGAATCTATTTGGATGATGTGTGTCATATCGAAATAGTAGTTACCGGACTAACATAAGAAAGAAAAAACATTAATAATTAGGGTTGAGCATTGGGTTAAAACCGAACCGAATCGGAATTCGATTTTGTGGAAAACATGAACCAAGAACCGAATCGGCGTGGCTCGGTCGGTTTTGATTTTGTGTCAGTCGGTTCAGTTCAATCTGGTTTAGACGGTTTAGGTGTGTTTTTCTTGGTTTGAGCCCAAACAGAACTGAGTAAGGTCGGTTGGGTTTCAGTTGAACCTCTTCGTCTCGATTTTTGGTCAATTTTGCTCAGACCTAGTAATAAATATGTCATTCTTAGAGTTTATGCTTGCTAGGGACTAAAGTTATGAAAAACTATAAGTAGCGACTTTATTAGCAATTAGCAAGATAATATATAGTACAACACACGTAAGTTTGGTGAAATGGGTTGGGTTAGGGCTTATATTATAAGTCGAAATTGAAATTTGTATTTTTGTTAACTTGTTTGGCAAATGTGATGGGCTGAGGCTTATTATTGCAAAATTACTAAAAATGACATAATTAAATGAATTTTTGGTATATGTTAGATTTTTTTTTTGGTATATACGTAATTTATGGTTCAAAAGCCCCGGGCTAAAGTTTTTAGCCTTTTTTATGGGGTTGAGGCTTATAGAGACTTATGACTTGTAAGCTCTTTCATAAGCCCGCGTGACTTATGAAACTTATTTTATAAACCGACTTATTTTAAAAGCCCAAGCCCCGATATGTTCTCAACCTTTTACTTTTTCACCTTACTATATCTAATAATATTTGAACTAAGAACATTAGTTATATATCATTCTTTTTGAGGTTTCTTAATATTTATAAAGTTACTTTTGTATAATCCTTACTTTGTAAAGTCCCCACGTATCACAATTGTAGCCTACAATTTGCAAAGAAAAAAATTAGGAGTGAGGACTAAATTTGCAGTCTCACATTGGTTAAAAAACAAATTTTGGCTCGCCTATATACAAAGGCGGAGCCAGTAGGATGGCTAGCGGGTGCTCGGCCACCCTTAACCGCTCCAACTAACTAAGCTTGTGGTTATGTTTCCAGTCCACATTTCCTTAAACCCTTGAAGCTAGCCCCTGCCAATGGGACAAACATGCTCATTACGCTCGTCCGATGATAACTTATGAAGAAGGACAGTGAAAGAGAAAACTAGAAAAGAAGAAAAATGGAGGAGAATAGATGAGGAAAATGATAGAAGAAAGAGAAAGAACCTTCTTTTATATACTATAATCATTTACTTTTCCAATGTGATGTGATAATGTAATTTTCATTTCTTTACCATCAATTGTCATTTGACAGCTGAACATGTGATTGATATAGTACTAATATAAATGAACGAGGAATGCTAGATCTACAAAGAGTTTACAAAATAATATTCATAAAATGACTAGTAATTTACCTATAGTATTACATGTATCAAATTATTTTTAGTATATTGATATAGACTTGTTATTTTTTTTTTTGAACGGCGACTTTTATTAAGAAAAACTAGCAAGGAGCTAGAAATTACAAAGAAATAAGAGACGGGTTTTTATACCAATCGTCCCAGCTAAACAAAGTATTGCATCTATATCGACACCAGTAATAAGAACTACAAATAATCTCATCAAAAAACGTCTCCTTAGATTTGGGCTTGGCCTCGAACATCTTCTTTCTTGCATTTTGATTATAGCTTAGTGCCTTCACTTGTGAACAACAAGGACCCATTTGAAGTAGTCTCGTTCCATAAACCTGAGTTTTCTAACACAAGCTTATCTAACATTCTAAAAAACAGTTTTTTAATCGATCCAACCAAGCTCCTGCTTCACTCAACCGTTTTTTTTTCAAAACCGGGATCCAGTGACTAAAATTTATCAGATCAACCTAAATATTAGTTGCAAGTTGTATAGAGGGATAAGATATAAAGATCCTCTAATACTACCATTTGTACCCCCTTTATGTTTTTTTGGTTTTTTTTATTTTTATAATTTTGTTTATATTATAAAAATGCGGAACAAAAAATATAAAGTTTAACGAGTCAAAAGTATTAAAGTGTCAAAAATACAAAACATAAACTGATAAAAAAAACTTTGTTGTATAGTAAAAAGGAGAACAAAAAGACTATGAAAGTAGTTAAAAATATAAAACATGGTGGGCTAGGGATACACCCTATTTACATTTCGCTCAAATTTTAACAGATTTGTCATAACAAGTTAACATCGTCAATCAATTTACTTATTAATAATTCCACATGCTTTGTTTGTAACATCACATCATACAAAAATAAGTTCAGAAAACACCCTTATTAAACAAGTAATGTCTTGATCCATATCTCTAAATCATAAAAAAACACCACAAACTACAATTTTAAAACACTCATATTAATCAAGAGACACCTAACATATTTTTATAAAACTTACAAAGTCTCCCAAAGACACATTCAACCAAATCACACTTTGAAAAGTCACATTATTCCAAACACCAAACATTACACATGGTCAACTCAACTCTAGGATACCAAAAAAACCAAACTAAACACAAAACACCAAACGACATCGTTTCATACTTTTCTAAAGCCACTTTCCTTTTTTTCACACTCTCTCATCACTTAATTTAAAGACCCCTTAACTCAGTTGACCCCAATATCAATTCAAGCCCTAATTTTATAAATTCAAATCTTCAAAAATTGAATCAAATTATAAACTAATTGTGATTCAAACCTTCAAGATCTGTTCAATTAGACCCTTGGATTACATAAAGGTACAATCTTTTTCAATTTTTATTTATTTTTTTGAATCTTTATGATGCTTTTCTTCAAGATTTGTTGAAATTAGTGATAAAGATTGAATCTTTTTGATGTTTTGATTAATGGGTATGATTAAAGTTTGGTTTTTTGATATGGGTTTTCTTTATTTGTTGCAGATCTGTGGAAAAAAGATATAAAAATTGAATCTTTATTTATAAAAGTAATAAGAAGATGTCAAGTATTGATTTGTTAACAAAAAGTGATGAAGCAGTTGAGATTAGAGAAGTGTGGAATGATAATCTTGAAGAAGAATTTGTTTTGATTAGAAATATTGTTGATAAATATCCTTATATTGCCATGGATACTGAATTCCCTGGTGTCGTTCTTCGCCCGTTAGCGCAATTTAAGAATATTAATGATTATAATTATGTCACATTGAAGGATAATGTTGATATGCTTAAGTTGATTCAGTTGGGTCTTACTTTTTCTGATGAGGATGGGAATTTGCCTACTTGCGGATCGGATAAGCCCTGCATTTGGCAGTTTAATTTCCGCGAGTTTAATGTTAATGAAGATATCTTTGCTAATGACTCCATTGAGATGTTGAAGCAGTGTGGGATTGATTTTAAGAAGAATAGTGAGATGGGTATTGATGCTAATCGATTTGGGGAGCTTTTGATGTCTTCTGGCGTTGTTTTGAATGATAATATTTGTTGGGTCACTTTTCACAGCGGGTATGATTTTGGGTACTTGCTTAAGTTGTTGACTCGTAGAGAGCTGCCCAAGTCTCAAGCAGGGTTCTTTGATCTGATCAAGATTTATTTTCCGATTGTTTATGATATTAAGCATTTGATGAGGTTTTGTAACCATCTTCATGGTGGGTTGAACAAGCTTGCGGAAATCTTGGAAGTTGAAAGAATTGGTGTTTGTCATCAGGCGGGATCAGATAGTTTGCTTACTTCTCATGCTTTTAAGAAGCTGAAAGAAGGTTACTTTAATGGAAACACTGACAAATATGCTGGTGTTTTGTATGGTTTAGGGGTTGAAGATGGGGAAAAATAAGTAGGAAATGTAATCTGTGAGGTTTAAGTTTGTTTGATTTAGTATGTGTTTGTTATTAAACGTTATGTACACAATTGGCGTAAGAGTTGCCTGTTTGATGGTCTTTTTTTCAGATCTTTTTATGTAACCAAATACCTACCTCAAGGGTCTTGTAGTTTGAGTACTGTAAATTATTACAGTTAGTGTTTTAATAACAATCTTAACTTCCATTTTGTTTTGCTTCTTGATTCTTGTTTCTGTTGTGGTATGGATAAGTTTTTTGTGATTGTCATTTATCGTAATATAGTATAGTATAGCAGATATATTTCTTTTAACAATTGAACCCTTCAAAGCATACAATTTCAAACATAACTCGCTTCTTTCAGTATTTGAATTCATTCGCATAATCTCT
>BQNB010213884.1:0-10030 GCA_026074375.1 Tanacetum coccineum
TTTTGTAAGCTGTACGGAAGGCCCAGAGTGCGTCATCTAGTTTGTCCGACCAAGAGGCACGATTTTCGCCCACGGTCCTTTTAAGAATTCGTTTTAATCCACGATTGGATACCTCAACTTGCCCACTTGTTTGTGGGTGATACGCGATGGAGAGACGATGAGTGACTCCGTATTTAAGCTTGACCTTTGCAAATTGGTCATTGCAAAAATGGGTTCCGCGATCACTTATGATTGCACGAGGGGCACCAAATCTGGCGAAGAGAGATTTGAGAAATTTGCAAACAACTCGGGCGTCGTTGGTGGGGAGCTCTTTTGCTTCAACCCATTTTGACAAGTAATCGATGGCCACGAGTATATATTTGTTCCCTCTTGAAGACGGGAACGGCCCCATGAAGTCAATACCCCAAATGTCAAAGATTTTGCAAACTTAGATAGAGTTTTATGGCATCTCGTCACGTTGCGAAATTTTGCCTTGAAATTGACACGAGTCGCAGTTTTTAACCAACTCGTGGGCATCTTTATAAATCGTGGGCCAAAAGAAACTGGTATCAAAGACCTTTTTGGCGGTGAGATTTGCACCATGATGTCCCCCCGTGGGTCCATTATGGCAAGCTTCGAGGATGTCGAGAGCTTCCTTGCCGTGTACACACCGCCGGATCACTTGATCCGCACATATCTTAAACAAGAAGGGGTCGTCCCAAAAGTAGTGTTTGACGTCTTTGAAAAACTTTCTTTTCTGCTGGGACGACATTCCTTTGATCACAAAATTCCCCGCATGGTAGTTTGCAAAATCGGCAAACCATGGGGCATTATCATCACCACGAAAGGTAACCATCCCAAGTGTCTCGAGAGGAAATGTTTCCGTAATTTCCTTTTTCTCGAGCTCACTTTGATGGGGATTTTCAAGTCTAGAAAGGTGGTCTGCGGCGAGATTTTCTGCTCCTTTTTTATCACGGATAACGACATCAAATTCTTGGAGCAGCAAAATCCACCGGAGCAATCTTGGCTTAGCAACTGCCACGAGTATATATTTGTTCCCTCTTGAAGACGGGAACGGCCCCATAAAATCAATGCCCCACATGTCAAAGATTTCGCAAACTTGGATAGAGTTTTGTGGCATCTCATCACGTTGCGAAATTTTGCCTTGACGTTGACAAATGTCACATCGGGTGACAAAGTCGTGGGCATCCTTGTAGATCGTGGGCCAATAGAAACGACATCCCTTTGATCACAAAATTCCCCGCATGGTAGTTTGCAAAATCGGCAAACCATGGGGCATTATCATCACCACGAAAGGTAACCATCCCAAGTGTCTCGAAAGGAAATGTTTCCGTAATTTCCTTTTTCTCGAGCTCACTTTGATGGGGATTTTCAAGTCTGGAAAGGTGGTCTGCGACGAGATTTTCTGCTCCTTTTTTATCACGGATAACGACATCAAATTCTTGGAGCAGCAAAATCCACCGGAGCAATCTTGGCTTAGCATCCTGCTTAGCAAGCAGGTACTTGAGAGCCGAATGGTCCGTATACACTATGCTTTTGGACAAGACAAGATATGGCCGGAATTTCTCGAAAGCATACACTACGGCAAGTAATTCTTTTTCCGTTGTAGTGTAATGTGCTTGAGCCTCGGTCATAGTTTTGCTTGCATAGTGTATCGGCTGGAAGTGCTTGGTCTTACGTTGCCCTAGGACTGCCCCAACAACAAAATCACTTGCATCACACATGATTTCAAAGGGCAAGTCCCAATTGGGAGCAACTAGAATTGAAGGCTGTGTTAACTTCATTTTAAGGGTTTCAAATGCTTCGATGCATTCCTTCAAGAAGATAAACGAAGTTTCTTTTTCAAGGAGGTGGGTCATAGGCCGGGCGATTTTGGAAAAATCCTGAGAATCCGGCGTGACCGAGAAAACTGCGAATACCCTTCACGGTAGTGGGATGAGGCAATTTTGCAATGACATCAACTTTTGATTTATCAACCTCAATCCCGGATTTAGAAATCTTATGGCCAAGGACTATTCCTTCCTTGACCATAAAGTGGCATTTTTCCCAATTTAGCACAAGATTGGTGTCTTCACACCTTTGGAGCATTTTGTCTAAATGGGAAAGGCAAGAGGAGAAAGAATCACCGAAAACCGAGAAATCATCCATGAAGACTTCCATGGTTTTCTCAATCATATCGTGAAAGATTGCAACCATACACCTTTGGAATGTGCCCGGTGCATTGCATAACCCAAAAGGCATGCGACGATAGGCAAATGTCCCGTAAGGGCAGGTGAAGGTAGTCTTCTCTTGATCAAGTGGGTCAATTGGGATCTGAAAGTAGCCGGAGAATCTGTCCAAAAAGCAATAGTACTCATTTCCGGCTAATCTTTCAAGCATTTGATCCATGAATGGTAGAGGGAAATGGTCTTTACGAGTTGCATCATTAAGTTTTCAATAATCGATGCAAACTCGCCATCCCCGCCATCCCGTAAGCCCAACCTTGTGGAGTATTAATTCATTTCTTCATTTTTCACACGGTTATTGCCTCCCTTATTAGGGGACACAATAACCGGGCTTACCAGGGGACTGTCAGAGGATAGGTAAATGTATCCCTGTTATCAGAAGTTTAATTACTTCTTGCTAATAACATCATGGACATTTTGGGGTTAACCTTCTACTGATGTTGAACTACGGGTTGGCATTTTCTTCCATCAAAATCTTATGGGTGCAAAACTGTGGATCTATCCCCTTAATATCAGAAATCTTCCAAGCTATGGCATGTTTGTGTGACTTAAGAACCTTGATTAGGGCGGTTTTATCCTCATCTTTCAAGTTTTTAGCGATTATGACGGGTAATTTGTCATCACCCTCTAAAAACACATACTCAAGATAGGATGGTAAGTCTTGAGTTTAAGGATCGGGAGGATCTTCACTGAAGATTTGACCTTTTCAGGCACCATAATTTCACCAAACTGGTGTCGGATGGGGATTTGGACATATTGCTCACACTTAAACAATTCCTCAAGGTAAAACAGTATCTCCAGCTGGAATAATAGATGCCGTCAAACACTGGTAGTGGTATTGAATAATCATGTTCAAGAAATGCATCGATCTCTTCTATTAGAAAATCACTTCCTCCGAAGGGAGTGAAAGATGGAGAGCGAGAATCGATCATAAGGTCCGAAGTAGAAGTGGGATTGCCACTTTCAGAAATTTCAAGTACTTCTTGAACATATTCTTCACAAGCAATGTCAATAACATCGACTCGGTTAACCGATTCAATGATATTGTAGGAGAAACTCGTAGTATCACCAACTTTGAAAGTCACGGATTTGGTCATCGTGTAAGGGTCATTTTTCTCTGTGACATCGATCAGGCACGTGCCGTCCTCAAGAAAGGTCTTCCTAAGATTAGGGGAACCCAAGGATCGGCAACGTAATCAACGACCACAAAATCGGCAGGAAAGAAGAACGTTCCAACTTTTACGAAAACATCCTCGGCGATGCCGGTGGGAGTAGAAATCGTTCGGTCGGCAAGTTCAAGTATCATTCGGGTTTTGGTCAAAGCTGGGAGATTAGTTCTTTCCAAAATGGAGAGGGCTTTAGGTTGATGCTTGCACGAGATTGGCAAAGATATGCATTCATTCTCTCTGGAAAATCACACGTTTAGAAATATACCAGGGTATACCATGTTTCTCGGGAAACTTTTTTAGGATAACGTCCCCGAGCAATTTTCGATTTACCGGTTCTTTGTCATCTAATCATCTTATCTTTGTCCATTGAGGAGCTTTCTAAAACCTTGGTGCATAATTTGGGCATGTGTAGGTGTGCGTAGCCGCGACAACTTAGCTCGAAATGGGATTCCGAAAAAATCTCCATAAATTTTGAATGCTAGAGATTGTCTTTTTCTCGAAGCCAAGCTTTTCTTTGTCGGCACTTGTAGGTTAAGGCAAGGTTGGTTTAGTCTTTTGAAGCAAACAACGGGTTCACCAAGTTGGTCTTCAGTTTGAACCTCTGGAGGATTGGATGTTTTTCGTGCTTCGGTTGACCGTATCCTTTGTCACTCGGGTTCATTTTCCTTCTATTTAGAGGAGAAGAAGTTTGTGGTCCATTATAGGAAACACGCTTCGGGTAGTGATTGCTTTACATCACCTTTCGGCGTTAGAAATGGTGTTACTTGAAGAGACCCCGAGCTCGAAGTTGAAGCGGTGATTACTATTCACGAATATTGGTGATTAAGTCCGTTATATTTGCCATTTGATTTTAATATTTTGCATAACAGCGTCGTTAGCTTTGCCGTAGTTATCACAAAATCGGGCTTAACACTCAATGGTGTAGTGGAACTGGAGCTGGTAAGATTGAGCTTGAAAAGTCGGGGGGTGTTGATCTGGGGTTGGTAAACTTGTCCTTGAGTGAATTTAATTACACCTGATTTTGTTAAAATTGTTCCCCCCGATTTGGTTGAAATTGATCCCCCAGATTTGGTTGTTTTGATGGTTTTGCATAGGAGGAAAATCCGGGAGATCGCATTTGCGTAGCAACCATCTGAGGTCGGTAAACTGGCATTACCTTGGTTGTAGTTGACTGCGGCGCTGTGACACGTTCTTGGATTTTGTAAAGATAAATGTTGACATCGGTGGCTGGACAATTTTGGTAAGAATGACACCTGCAGTTACAACTTTGCCGACGATTTTACAGGCGGGGAGATGGTGTTTGGTTTTTCTTATCGAGAGTCAATGCTCTAAAAATATCCTTCAGCTAACGCAATATCGAGAATCTGCTGAGTGGAAGAGTCGTACTCACGTGGAATCAATGCCTTGCTTCTATGATTGAGAACTTTGGACTTGCTCTCGATGATTTTTAGGCATTCTCGAGGCATTTTATCCAGAAAGTTACCACCCGCAGCGGAGTTTCAATGAATCTTGATCATTCGAATTTAGGGAATTTTATCGTTTGTATCGAGGAATTGAACTGCAATTCTGAAAACCCATGATGCGGGCATCCCCTAAGAAGATCATTGAATCGGTCCCATGCCTCGTAAAACGTTTCATCAAATTTTTGTTGAAATCTTGTGATTTCATTTCGAAGATTTGTTGTTTTAGCAGGGAGGAAGATTGTTATAATTTCGAAACAAGGATCATCCCATGTAAGATCGATTGATGGGGCTCTTTTCAAGCATATTCGGGCTGCTCACTCGGGGAAAAATGGGAAAAAGCATAAGCTTAACGGACGTACTCGGGAGTTCGGGACACTTCATCGTAGAAGTGATCTTGTTGAAATATCGGATGTGAGCTTTATGAGTCTTTTTATCGTGTCCAAAATAATTGCTTGTTTTAAACAAGATTAAGTAGACCATGCTTGATCTCAAAGTTGATTCGCGTGATCTCGGGACAACGATTTATCCTCGTAACTCGGTGGGTGCTCGAAGCATTGAGCATAGTACGATATCGTCCATCGACAACTATGGGAGATTGAATAGTTCTTGGTTGTTATTTGGCTTCTCAAGTTTGGGTGCTATAACACATGTTTAGTTTGTTTGCAGTCTTTGCGAGTCGATCAAATATGCTATTTATTTTTTGTGTCGTACGCGTTTGACTTGTAATTTCAGAATTAAGTTTAAATCGCTTAGGGCTAAAAATTCAGCGTTTCAATGTAAACGGGCATCAAACAATTAAATGTTTACATCAAGCAAGGGTTATATAATTATTTTGAGGATAATTATTAACTTTGTTCATTCTATTTTTATCGGATACGTAAAGTGTATACGTTTCGCGATAAATTGCGTTTAGGCACTCCCGGAACCACAAAAACTTTTCTACGCTTCAACAAATACCCACTTTTCTCTTTACCCAAATACATAAAAGTCACAAATATATCATCCACTTTTTGTATTACCGAATTCTTGCATTGTGTACAAGATTAATATACAAACACTTCCTTTGGTCAAAGTGACTCCTTAACTTCTTTAAATGCATACAATACTTCATCATGTCTTTTACCCTACTTCATTATTTCTTAGCCATACCACCATACCTTGACCAAAGTCCCATTACTTACACCATGCCTTGAATCTTGGACATAACTTTGCACCATGAGTACCATCTTTTACTATAAGAGTATAACACTTACACACATTAACACTTAGCAAAAATCAAAACAATACTCCCTTTTACTCACTCTATATGCTTCGGCAATTTGCAAGCACTCTACCAAATCCATAGCAATTTTTATAAAACCATACACACTTATACACATCCATTCTAGTCTATTCTAAGGTGATCCCTAGCATTGGCTAACCTTTTTCAAGTATTAATCAAGCAAGCTAGAGTTGGGTTTTCTGAGAAAACTAGGGGTTGTCTAAGTGCAAGCTTAGGTTTTAAGACTAAACACGGTTTAGCAAATTGTTTTCTCATCATCTCATTCCATCATAAGGTTTACTTAAAACCTTATGTTCTTAGTTTATGAGTTTTTATATTTTGATATCCTATTTAGTGAAATATCATTAGGAATAACTTTTGAACATGAAAAATATAATTTTTCTTGTGATTATGATTTTGTACACTCTTTTCACATATTATGATATTGGTAATATCTATGATAATAAAGGATATATAAGTCTTGTACAAATCTTGGTTTAAGTATAAAAAGTTCCTATGTAACACTTGTAATTGAAAGTTACGTAAGAAAGTTTATGATTTCTGTAAGATAATACTCGTGATCTTGTTGTCTTGGACAAATTGATTTGATGGATTATGGACATATATACTTATGATATATGTTATATATAAAGTATAAGACTTGTATGTTAATAAGTATAAAGGTGGTAAAATATAAAAAACAAAGCCAAAATGAACTTAATGAATGTTAGTTAAAACATTCTTGTCCCAAAGTTGCCTTAATAAATATATTTATTTTATATTCTTTATAAGTATACATTTTCAGACGATCCGAAAAGTAAGAAACTTGTTACGGATTAATAACGAAAAGTTAAGTTATACGAGTTATACGTTTATAACAAAGTGTAAGTAAATTTTTATAAAAACATTTTTATAAAATTTATAAACAGAAAGTATTAATATTTTTAACAAATAATACATATTTTTAGGATTCCAAAATGATAAGAATCGTAATTTTTCAATTAATAACGAACGAGTTATGAATTTCGCGAGTTTACGACAATTAATACTTTTATAAAACTATTTTATAAAAGTTACTATTCATGACAGATGGTTTTTTTTTTGTTAACCTCATAAAAAAATATAGAACTTTCCAATACGAGAACGTCCTCGAAAGAAATCTTTTAAAAACGGAGCAATACGAATAAAATACGACATTTACGGGTTTTACGAGGACGAAACGATTTTTATAAAATCACGTTGATGTGAACAGTAAAAAGTTACTGTTCACCTGTAGGTCCGAAATTCATAAATGTCAATTTATGATACTCGTTCTTGATTCGAAATAGATGGACAATAAAGAACGCGAGAATCGGGCTTAAAACGCATAAGTTACGCCAGTTTTACTAAACGGTAATTATAAACGTTTTAACTTATTAAAACACAATTTTTCCAAAACCATTAGTTGGTGATTGAGCTATATAGAAATTAATATTAAACAAAACCTATGTGGTTATAAAAGTATATATTACTAGGGAATTTCATAATGAGGCTCTTCGGATGGCGTTCGCGAGTTGTTGGATTTACGGATTAAAAGTGTCCTAACATCCTACGTAACGTCCATTTATGACCTCTTTAATTATGATAGCCCGAACGGATAGTACGACGGTAACAACTATAAGATTATATTTCTGTACTCGGTACTTATTTCGACCTATGATAATTTTAGGTGCATCTCGATCTTTTACGTGACGCATTATCTGCGATATTTGGATTATCTGAACTCAAGGTGAGTTCATAGCCCCACATTTTTATGATTTCAATGATTTATAATTATGGGGTGAAAACATGCTTTATTTTATAAATTGGACGCAAGTATTGATTACATGTTGCCTAAGTAGCGATAACCCAAGTTGAGCCCCTTTATCATGAACTGTCAATTGCATAGATGTAGTTGGGAATTACATTATGTGAGCGCGAATGTTATTTAATAGATCTATTCGGGAAACGACCTCCCCGTTCGGGTGATTTGCTATCACCGGGACGAGACGTTTGCATGGTCGATTTAAGATGTTTTCGGTTGAACATTAATCCCCGGGCAGAAATTGCAATATATAGTTTAATTGCAAGAAAGATCGTCGAGCTTCAGTGTCATGAGCTTAGTGTAAATGTAATCTAGTTTTGTGAGAACTGCATGTGTTGCATTATCACTAAAAAGTCTTGCGGTCCTGCATATTATGATTTATCAAACCTATGAATTCACCAACAATTTTGTTGACGTTTTTAAGCAATGTTTTCAGGAGATCAATAGGCATGGGATGCCAAGGATGCATTGGGTTATATTTTGGATTGCACGCTTAAAGATTTAGGTGCATCATATTTGGGGAAATGTATTGTCAACTTTTGTAATATTCAACAATGGACAAGTAAAGCTATATGCTTTTGTATTAACTCTTTCAATTAAATCCAATGTATCATTTTAAACGACTTTTTGTGTCGTTCTTATATATCTTGTGCTATTGATCTTGAAGTAACACGCCCCGGACCCTTATTCCGCTGCGACCCAATTTGGGGGTGTTACAGATTGGTATCAGAGCCAAGGTTATAGAGAACCAGGTCAAAATGTTTTTGCTGGACTATAACCATTTTCAAACATTGCATTCATAAAAAGGGTTTTTATGGGACACACACTAGTTGTTTGCATTAGTTAGTTTTACTAGATGCTTACATGACATACTAGTTGATTGCATTAGTGGGACTAGATGCATTCATAATTGATATACGTGTTTATATTATAGTACGTATAATTCATGACTGAATCTCAAGACAGTTCTTGTTTGATGAGTTTGCATTCTTTCGCATACTCTACAGTTATTTATATAAGGGTTATTTATATAAATAGGGGAACATTTCTTTAGGCAAGGTAGTACGACAAGCTCGTAGGTCCTAAGCGATGCATAAACATTAAGCTATCGAATATGATACCTTACCATCATTCATTTATGACAGGAGCGCATAGTCATATTTACCATACCGGTCTTATATAATATACTTATATAAGTTAAGTTTTGCTCATTGCAAGCAGTCATGCTTTCATCATCGACGGTTACTTACACATCTGCCTATATTAATTTCGAGCCATGGAGATTCCAGTGAGCTTCTGATGAGGAGCTAGAGGAACTAATGAAGGATCAGCTTCTACCTGCTGATGCCTCACCTATAGCCCTATCATCGGGCTACATTTCTGACTCCGATCCAGAGGAGGATGATGAGGAGGACCCTGAGGAGGATCCTGCTGACTATCCTGCCGACGGAGGAGACAATGATGATAATGAGTCATCTGATGATGACAACGATGATGATGATGTGAGAGGAGGAGGAGCACCTAGCTCTGGTCGACCCTTCTGCTATACCCACACCTTCTGCTATACCCACAGATGATCCACTCCACACCATATCATCTTGTTTTCTGAGACCAAATCCCGGGCAGTACAGATGTCTATTTAACACCATACTAATCAGAACCAACAACAGCCGAACAAGAGGCAAAATACTGGCAGGGCTTACACTGCAGGGCACAGGGAGAAGAAACATTACGGCGGATCTAAGCCGTTGTATTTTAAATACAACTATCACTATAATGGTTCATGTGCTCCCAAATGCCACAAGTGCAACAGAGTTGGTCATCTGACCCGTGACTGTAGGAGTTCTACAAATGCCAATACCACTATTAACCAAAGAGGCACTAGGGCAAGTTAGAAGGCTACTTGCTATAAATGTGAGAATCAAGGGCACTACAGGAGTGATTGCCCAGAGCTAAAGAACCAAAACCATGAGAATGGAGGTACTGGAGAACGTGGAGTGGTGCATGCTTTAGGAGGAGGAGAAACCAATCAAGACCATAACGACATGGAGGAAGATATCAATGCCTAG
>BQNB010213885.1:0-10030 GCA_026074375.1 Tanacetum coccineum
ATTACATTTTCAAGTTTTTAAGATTCTGTGATGAATAGTAAAATTACTGTTCACAACAGCTCGTTTGTCGTTTTAGGCTGTGAATGGCGTAAACTGGTAATCGTAATAACTTATTCGTTCTAATCCCGAGTTCAGTGATTCCTTCGAGTCGGTTTTTGTAATTATAAGAGGTATTATATTTTATAAAGATAAATGCACTGATGATTAGTAGTTTTACTGTTCATAGTTTATAAAATTACTTTTATAAACTTTAATTATCGGAAATGTCGTAATTTACTACTTTATTAGTTCCGTTTTGAACGATTCTGATGCGTGTAACGATCTCGTAACACAAAAGTTATATCATATCTTTTAGATTTTATTAAAAAATTTCTAAAACGTTTACCTGTTGTGAATAGACTTTTTTATAAAAATTGTTTTATAAAAGATTAACGACTTAAACTTGTAAATGGCGTAATCTATCTCGTTATTAATCGGTTTTTTCGTGAGTTCTTTAATTGACCCATCGTCCTTGTGATCATGTAGTATTTTAAATCAAATCATAAAACATAAATCACCTAAATTTTAAATACAAAACAGCCCCTAAGATATTTATACATAAAACATGGCGTTTAAAACTTGTTTGACTATGTATCTTAATTAGTTTAGTAGTTTACTTTAAAAAAAACTAATAACCATATATTACATATGTGGTACTTATAATAAAGTCCAATATCATCCCTAGTCCTTGTAAATTCATTGTAACAAGTTTAACCCTTTTACTTTCATTATTTTCATTAGTATTTACATTAGATAACTTTAAAACCCTAATTAGTCCTTAAACATGTTTATACTTAAACCATAAGTTAACATCTTTATAGATCTATTTTTCCATGATATTTATAACATTAGGACATGAGAATAAGTGTATAAATTGATAAACTCAAATAAAAACCCATTTTACACATTTAAAAGTCATTAGTGGTGATTTAGCCGTAAATAACATATAACACATAAAATCACAACAATTAAAAGTATGAAGGATTTAGAAAGACCTTAGTGATGATGTATAGGATGTAAAATGAATGCTAAACCCGTGTTTAGACTTAAATCCAAGCTTTCAAGCTTATAACCCTAGATTAGGTTTCCAAAACCCTAATCTTTACTTTTTCTTCTTAATACTTGCAAATGATGAACCAATGCTTGCAAACACCTTAGAATACCTTAAGATTGATGTGTAAAGGGTTGTATAATCTTAGAAAATCAAAGTATGGATTGTGTTACAAAGGGGTTTTGTGCCGTGGGTTTTGGGACAAAGAAAGGAAGAAAGAAATGAATTTTTGTTAAGTGTAAGAGTATGTAAACTTTACTCATGCATGCATGCTTATTTATAGTAAAAATATCTCCCTAACTTAACCATGGTTACTTTCTAACCCTAGCTTAAGGTTAACATGCCAAGTTGATAAAGGTGTAAGAGTACTTTCCTTTAATATCTAGATATTATGCAAAGTGATGAATACTTGGTTCTATCCTCTAATTTTCGGCATAATACATATATATGTGATGTTATATTTATTATTTTGAGTATTGGGTATAATCGTGGGTATTTGTTTAGGCGTAGTTAGGTTTTAGAACTTCCGGGAATGCCTAAACGCATTTTATCGTGAAACGTAAGCATTTTACGTAGCCAAATAAAATAAGATGAACAAAGTTATTAATTATCCTCATAATAATCATATAACACTTGCTTGATGTAAACATTTAATTGTTTAATGCCCGTTTACATTGAATGATCATTTTTAGTTTACGCGATTTAACTTAACGTTTACGGTTTAAGAGTAAATGCGTAAAACCCTAAAAATAAATTGTGAATTTCATAATGTCATACAATGACCTAAAACACGAGGTGTTATATGTGTATGTATATTTATACTATTTCAATAGTTGCGACGCACGCACTATTCGATCGTACTTTACGGTATAATAATTGAGCGACATAATTATAGGTTGCGGTCGAGATCGTTGTTGATAAGTTTCATGATTTATTCGGATTATTTGATCTTCGGCTTCGATCAAGGTGAGTTCATAGCCTCGCTTTTAAGTGTTTGAATGTTTTATAAACCCGCGAGGGGGATAATGCTTGTTTTGGAAAGTGAACGCAATGTGTTTTTTATACGTGATATGATTCCATTTACTATTGAGTATATGTCTTTTACTGTGTGACCGTTAGTTGCCTAGTTGTAGGTAAACGCTAATGCATTAATTAGATCTATTGAGTTTGACAACCCTATCCGGGGTTTGAATCCGTTGGTGAGCACCCTGTAACGGACATTTTGTGGTTAGTATTAGGGGAAGTGGCATACTTCCCGGTCATTATTTTATCCTACGGGATGAATGTATTAAGTTTCGGTACACGGGCTCATTTAGTTGGAAATCATTATGTAACTTGCCATATGAGCAATGTTATGGTTGTTTTGTGGAACCAAATATGCGTTCAAATTGTTATGTGTAAACTCTATGAATTCACTCAACGTTTTGTTGACGTTTTTAAGTATGTATCCCAGGTTTAGGTATTGAAGATGGCGTGGATGGGACGGAACGCGGATATCAAGGACGGTGACTCGGTGAACTTGTGTTAATAAATGATAGAAATATTTTAGAAATGAAGTCGTGATGTGATTTATAGAAATAAAATTTCTATGATAGTTTTGGGACCTTTGTACTCTGATTCTTTTCAATCGAAATAAATAAAATTTATTTAACAAACATCTCTTTTATAGTTGTTTGTTATGACTTGTGTGATTGTATCTTGATGTAACACCCCAAATGTTGTATTCCGTTGCGTATCGTATTTTGGGAGTGTTAGATGGGCAGGTCACAAGGTTGAACAAATAAGTAGGTATGGTTAATAGATGGTTACTTGATCACATGGGAGTTTAAGTGAAAGAATAACACATAAATGGCAACACTTAGGTTCCAAAATGTCTCATTTGCTTCTTTGAGACACATAAAGGGACGACCAAATGCAAGTAAAAGAGAAAACATTTGAATTTTTGAGTATATTGAATTATTATGTATGTGTATATATATATATGTATTAAGGTGGTATTGCATAATGCATGCATGCATGCATTAAACCGGGTAGTTTAAGCGTTTACGTAAAACTTGCAAAATAAAATGCGTAGACTTATAATTTATGCTTGTAAAAGTCATATAACACATATTTGACGTAAACCTATCTTTGTTTATTACCGGTTTACGTTTAAAGTTATTTTTCGGGTTACACGATTTAACTTAACGGTTACGCGTAAAAGTAAGCATGTAAATGTTTAAAGTAAATAGTTTTGAGTTTATTGACGTGAAATGACATAAAAAATGTGAGTTGTCACAAGACAACCTCCAAACATTATCAAAGAGATTGCGTATATGCGAAGAAGATATGAAATAAATGAAGGTTTAGCCTAAAATGATTATGTATATTAAGGGTAGATGTTACCAAAAAATTATAAGCAACTAAAATCGTTGGTTAACACCATTGATATGTGTGAAAACACATATCCTTTTTATATCAAAATAGGCCCTAAAAAGACAAAATTGTGCTTAAAATGCTTGTATATTGCTTGTTTTGTCTTTGTGATTGTGTAGGTACGGATAATGCAAAAATCTCAAGAAAACGGTCAAAGCCGGACAAACACGGACACGGGAAAGAAAAGAGAATACAAGAGCCGGGAGAATGCTATCAAAGGTCAACAAAAGTCAAACCTTGGTCAACCAAAGTCAACCACTAAATGACAAAAACCTAAAAATTCCAAATCAGTCCTTCAAAGAAAACCAAATTGCAAAAATAGTCCCTAAACCCTAACGGTGTTAACTCTTTAATATATAAAGAGTTAACACCCACGGACCAATCCCTTTATAAGCCCAAAGTCAAACCAATAAACCCCCGGGTCAAAAGAAACACAAACACACCTTTATAAAAATTGAGCGGGAAAAGAAGTTACCACTATTCATCTCCTTCCCCATTTACCCCGTGCTTAAAAGAGAGGGTAAATCAAAATTGGCTACATGGCCATGAAATTCAAGTAATAAGGTACACCTTGGCAGAGTTAAACGTCACATGATGCTCTCATTGGCTAAAACCCAAAAGGGAATGACACGCGGCCAAATAAGAAAACACACCTATCAAGTGGGATTTGCACTAAAATGTGTGTAGAAGAAGCACAAGTACCCTAACACACGGATTGCCATGCTGGCAATCCGTGTGCTCACTTAATGATCCAAGGGCCAAGATTAGAGAGCCAATGATTGGCAAGATTCAAGGGCAGGGATTTATGGGAGCATCTAACAAACTCCAGGACCTAGAAGCTTCTCTGAAGGCTATAAATAGCCCTCACATTCACACACACGGAATATCTAGTTTTTAGCTTTTAAAAATTTAGCTTATGTAATTTTTAGCTTTTAAACTTTAGCTTATGTAATTTTCAAATTCAGTTATTGTAATTCAGTTTTAAAATCTTGTAATCAATTTTCAAGTTAATGAAATTTAGTGTTCTTTTATTCAATCTGTCATAAGCTCTTGTAATCTTCAAATGTTGTCAGTTACTATTTCAAAAGCTCCTAATAAGCTCATACAAGCTCTTTGAGTCTCTAAGCTCAAATTGAGCTATTAATAAGCACTTAATATACTTAAACCAATAAAATCAGTTTTAATACCTTTGCTTATGGATTTTGAGCTTTTGGATGATAAGCTTACAATGGAAGAGCTTATGGGACCTTACTAGCTTATCCTTGTGATAAGCTAGAGTTGTTGAAAGCCCTTTTGAGCACTATTGCCTTTGTTTAGCTAAGGTTTTTGTAAGTTCCCTTTAATTTTCAAGTATCTTAGCTTTAATTTTGCATATGCTTATATTCTGCTTATAGTCTAGCTTATTTGTGCTTAAATCTGTCTAATTGTGCTTATTAAATATGTTTGAATATCTGTTTTTAAGTTTTATAGCATAGATCTTAAATTTCTTAGTTTAATTCATAAAACTGTCAAAAACTCAAAAAATATTAGCATAGTTCTTAGTTCTTTGTCTCTGGCTTATTTGCTTATTAATATAAGATCATTAGGTTTGTCATAAGCTATTTGCAATCTGGTATTTAGGATTTAAGCTCTTAATTTCATTTTCATAAGCTAAAATGGTTTTGAGTCTAGTTAAAGGGGTGTTTGGCACAGCAGTATTAACAACAAGTTAATACTGCTAGTGGCCACTTGGTCTTTGGATTTTGAATTTAATCTTTCAACTAAGATTGTTTAAGCTAGATTTATGAGCTAGGATTAGGATTAATCAAGTTTTCATAGGATAGTTTGATATAAGTCCAAATCTGCTAAATTGTTTTGCATTTTAAGCTTTAATCAATCCTAGTATTAATCATTGCCTACTTAGCCTTTGTTTAGGTGTTTTAAAGTTATAGAGATAAGTTACTTTAGCCTGCATTTAGTCTAGGTGATTTATGTTAAAATAGTGCACACTGCATCAGTAGCTTAAAAAAGACAATAGGTCATTTTCTAGTTTAATTTTCAGTAGGTTAAAATAGTATTTAGGATTTAATTTTTAGCATACATTTAGCTTTTAGGTCATTATTCATCTGTTTAAAATTTGTTTCTAGAAATAAGCTCAATAGATCATCTGTTTTTAAGCTCAAATATAACACTTTGTTTTTTTTTGAAAACCAAAAATCCAATCAGCATGTTCTGAGTACTTTTGCAGTTTTGAATTAGTTTTTTTTATTAAGCTTTTGTTGTCCAAAGTTCACTTAAAAAGCCTTTCCTAGGAGCTTGCAGGTTATGCTTTCAGTAGTTGCAAGTGATTTTGCCTATAGTTCTTATTTGCATGCTTACTTTTAAGCTCAAAGTTCCTTTAGTGACTGTTTGGTTTGAAGTTTCTTTTAAGAGTTTATTTAGTTTTTCAGCTTATGGATTGCTTATTTGTGCTTGTTTCTAGTTTAGAGTAATTATTAAGTCTAGGATTAAGTAATATCCAGCTTATTTAGGTAAGCCTTTAGCTTATTTAGTTTTAGAAGTTTAGCAGCTTTAAGTAAAAAGCTAGGAGTACTAACTTTTAAGTTAGTATTGCTGAGCTTATTTAAGCTTTTCCCTCTTATTATTTTGCTCTTTTCTTTTCATTCCTGCTTAATAGGTTTGATTTAGGTTAGTAGTAGCTTATCGTGTCCTTGCCTTAGCTTATTTCTACTTTTTAAATTTCTAAAATTTTGAAGAAAAACCAAAAAGATTAGTTTTAGTTGTATTTTCCTGCCTTTTAAGCTAGTTTATAGCTTATTTAGGGTTTTTTATAAAAAAATTCTTTTATTAAAAGAGCTTATTTTTAGCTTTTCTAAAACTTAGTTTTTATAAGTTTTCGAAAATATAAAAAAATGGGAAGGTGGAAATCGGGGGTGAGCAGGACTCGAACCCCCGACCTCAACACCCTCTACCCTTTTATAACACACACCACACATTCCACTACCAACGCGCCCTGGGGTCTTTTTCCATTCTATGTCTACAAATCTATTTCCGTATAACATCTTTGCTCTCATTATAGCTTATAAGCTGTTATAGCTTATTTCGTGGCTTATTCATTAAGCTGTGACCACAAGCTTATTTTTCCTAGGTCCGTATTAGTTCAAGCTATTTTATGTATTTTTTTTAGAATTTTTATAATCAGTTTAGTATTTTTAAACATTTATTTTTATTAAAAACTTTAAAAAATCATAAAAAATAGAAAAATAATCAAAAAAATATATTTCTCTTTTAAAAAATTTTCTTTTATCGTAAAGTTTCTAGGAACGAGATTCGAGTCCATTTAAAAAGAAATTTTCATTTCTCGTTTGCATTTTAATTTCGATTTTTAAAGAACGAGATTCGTTCCCGTTTGCATTTTTCGTGTTTTTAAGCTCATTTTAATTCCGTTTTTGTTCTAGTTTTCTTTAAACTTACTTTTTAGTCAATTAGAGTCCATTTAATAAATAAAATTTTCATTTTAGGTTTAAATTTGGAAATTTAGGGTTTTTAACTGCCGTTTAGAGTTCCCGTTTTGCGTTTTTAGTTAAAATTTAATTTCCCGTTATTTGTTTTCGTGCTTAGTTGTTATCATTTGCTTATTTTAATTTGTAGAAGTAGATAATCAAATCAATCTTTGTTTCTAATTCAAATCATTATCCGAACAACAAACGTGGTTTCAATTTCACAAATTATTGGGGAATAACGACCCGGGAATCATACTTCCCGGTTAATATACGTATTATATTATATATATTTCTGAAGATTTTCCTTTTTACCTTTGTCCTCAAGGGGAATTTGGTAATTTTCCATTATATTATATATTTTATTATTACGTGTGTTGGTTTTAACAAATCAGGATTGCATTTTATGCTGGAGGCACCGTGATCCCTAAAGTAGAGGAACAGTGTCCGGAACTGGAAGTTCAGCCAAAACAGATACCGTGAGCCAACAAATGCATGATAGATGTTCTCGAGCTGTGGCGATGAAAGAAAGTCAAGGAGCACTTCTTGCATCAGCTTTAAAAATTATACCAGTTGGTTCAATTTACGTAGGCAATAGCATAATGGTTGTTCAAAATAGTTGTGCATTTTTGCTTATAAAGCTTTATTTGAATACCGCTACATTTCTATTCAAGGCCAAATCTTTTATTAAAATAATACTCCGTATTTTTCTCTTCTTATATCTATACAATCAATACATACCACCGATTTTAATTTTTACTACCATTTATTATAGCCACATATTTCAAATAGGAGGGGGAATTTCAAGGGAAATGCATCCATTTTTGTAGGTGCATCTGAAATGTGTGGTTGTGATTTCTTCTTATCATTCTCATTATAAGTATTCTTCTCATTTGATTCTTACTATATATATATATATATATATATATATATACATATTAATATAGGGAATAGATCAAGTGAGAAGAAAAACTAAAATGCGACAAATAAGAATGATTTCTAGCCCATGGGGTTTTCATCATTCAATAGAAGCTTTTTTTATTTGATTTAGGGTTTAAGTAGCTGGGTTAAATTAATGGATATAGATTCTTTAAAGTTTCTCACAAAAATAAAGGAAACCGAGTCCCTTAGTAGACCCCACTATTGTGTTTGTTACAAAACATGGACGTCACTTTCGTTGTTTCTCTCAATCGACTTGTCCTATTTTTGTTTAGGTTGGTCCACTTATGTGTGCTCGTGCACTTTCAATAATCCCTGGTTTGCTAAGATCGAGAAATACACTTGAAGAATCACTGAATACAATGGCAGCTGAAAATCGTAGGCTCAAGATTTAGCTTAATTGTAGTTTGACTTTTTTTTGTTTTCCTATTAGATGTAATGGTTAGCTAATTATTTTAAAACATGAAATTTTACTTGACTAAGGATTATGTAATAGTCAATTTATTTTAAGATATGTAATGAAGCTCAAGTTATTAATGAAGATATTTAGTTAAGTATTACCCTTTCTTATCTGTTTTGATGTCAATAACTAGGCAAAGCAAGTGTGCTAAAGCATGTTAAACACAACAAAAGCAACCATGATAAGTTATGTTAATGGTCAAAACCATGTGTACTAAATCATGTTAAACAACATAGTGATTTAATGGTCAAAATTAATTGTTAAACATTCATTCAAAAGTGGAACCAAAGTTTTCCATATGATAGCAGTTCATAACCAAAGTCTAAGAAAAACACCCATGACAATACTAGTTGAAAGTCTTGAAACCAAATGACAGAAATAAAAAGAAACACATGATTCAATTGTTTTACACAAACACATTCTATCTGGTAGCTTTTCTTAGAGTAAGTCTGCTAGCATTAGTCCTAGTTCTCTTCACTGTTGGTCCTATAGAAGCTTGAGTACCTTTACTTGCATGTTGTGAAGCTTGAGTTGCAGCTTGACTTGATTTTTCCCTATTGCAGACTTGTTGCAGGCTTGTATTTTTTTACCTTTTCCAACTTTAGTTGCCACACTTTTACTTGCCATAGCTTGATTTCCTATAGTTTGACTTGGCACAAATGGACTAGGCATAACCTGACTTGGCACAACTGGTATTGGCACCACTTAACTTGGCACATGCTGACTAGGCATAAGCTGACTAGGCACATGCTGACTAGGCACAAGCTGACTAGGTATAGGCTGACAAGGCACAAGCTGACTAGGCACAGGCTTATTTGGCACAGGTTGACTTGACATATGCTGACTTGGCATTGTTTCACTTGGCACACTACCTCTTTGTGCAGCTTCACTTGAACCAGCAAGTTTTGTAGGGCACCCTCTTTTATTATGCCATGTACCTTTGCAAATAGTGCAACTAACTGTTTAACCTTTTCTTATCATCTTTCCACCTTTAACCATTTCAAGTACACCTTTGCTTTTTTTGGGTGGTATGCCAATTTGTGGATGCATTTTTTATGGAAGCAAAGTGGTTGGCCATTCAAACTTAGTCCAAGAATGTTTGGCATTTAATGGATTTACCTTGTGGGAATAAACATCCATCCATGTTTACAGCTTTATTGACCCATGGACCCAGTCTTCAGGTGTGCCCACATTTATACGACTATACCATTGTCTGCCATATCATGAATTTCAGCAATGGCATGCTTACATGGGACTTCTAAAATTCCCCACTTCCTACAAGAACAAATTTTTTGGTTCAAATTTACTACACACTAGTCTTGGTATGGACTTTTTCCCTGAAAAAGGTCTGAACCATTCCAATCCACAATATACTGTGTTGAAGCTATTAGAGGATAGATATGGCTCAAGCCCGATTGTGAGGTTGGGTCCATTAGGATTTGTTATGCTATGTATTTTATAAATATTGTATCAATAAAACATATCACCCACGAGGTTTTCATCATTCAACAGAAGCTTCTTTTATTTGATTTAGGGTTTAAGTAGTTAGGTTAAATTAATGGATAGAGATCCTCTAAAGTTCATAACTTTACTGGTAAAGTTCTCTCACAAAAATAAAGTAAATCGGGTCTCTCAGTAGACCCCACT
>BQNB010213887.1:0-10030 GCA_026074375.1 Tanacetum coccineum
TACACCAAGGAAACCCTAATGGGCTTACAAAACGCGTTATGTGATCAAGCATATCTATTCCTAATATATCTCATGCATATAACATAAGCAGTACCAACTTTATATGCTAGCAGTACTAACTTACTACTAACAGCACTAACTATACTGGCAATACTAACAATGTACTGGCAGTACTAACTATTATAACTAGCAGTACTAAATACTTAGTCTATTTTAAACAATCTTTATCAGCAGCACTAAGTCTTCACTAACAGTACTAACTATAACTAGCAGCAGTAAGTTGTAGAGACTTTTGAATCCCAACAAGCTTCCCACACACGCTTCACCTGCATCAATTACCAAAATACCCCTCTTACTTGGACTCTTATTGGCTGATCAACTGAAAGGAAAAAAATGCCCTCCACACCTTTTGGCTATTTAATGTTATACGCAGCTTTTCATTGGGTGTTAGATTTAGTTTATTTTTTCTCTCAATTTTAAGCTTATTAGTTTAGGAGTAGGAGTAGATTTAGTATAGTGTAGCTTATTTTGGGATTATTGTAAAAGCTTTTATATCTTATTGGATTTGCTTATAGCTTATTTTTGGATCTGATCTCTTAAGCTTATATTCTAATAAGCTAATTTCATAGCTGATGTGTCGTTGTGTGGTGTATATTTTTATGATTCAAGTTTTAAATTTATATTTTGATGACTTAACCAAAAACAAAACTTTAACGGGCAGTGTACCCGGTCGATGGTAGATTCATGGTAAGTAGGGTGTCGAACACTTGAAGCGAGGTTAAATCTCTCAATTTATTTATATTTTGGTTATCTAATCTAAGTTAATTCTAATCTAAGTTAAACCTATGATAATCCTATGTTAGTTCTAATCCTAATTCTAACAGGTAAAATGAAGGTTTCAGCCTGAGAGATTGGTACGGGTTTGTTTGGTGACTACAATCAATTCAATATACTTTAACCTACGCAAGCAAATTAACAAAAGATAAAAGAGCGGTCAAGCCTTATGATAGAAAACTATATTATCCATTATTAATCGGATTAGAAGTTTGGTTTGTTTATTAAGTTCAATGATTACTTATCTTGAAGAGGCATATCATTCTTAGACTTAGGCGGGACTTCATCCTAAGACCTAGACACATTAATTCTGTCACAATTAAAGCATCCGCATAAAGCATCCTTATTGCCTGATTATAATCTATCTTACGGATTAAAGCAATGGTGATCTTGTTAAACCCTAACTCATAGAGACTTTACCCACTTACTGCTTAATGGCAATTTATACTCTAGTAGTCCACTTGTCCAAATATCCAATGGAATCAGAACATTATTTGTTGAATTATCTAGATTCACCTACTAGTTAACATGTTCAATAAACCAAAGGCAATTTCCGCTAACTAGTTAAGCCAGAAGCGTATCCTTAGCATGATTTTAGAAGGACAATACTTGCAATCCTATTATTCTAGATGTATAAATTACTATATGGAGAGCTATCCTGGTATCTAGATTACTTGGTCCGTATCACTAGATCCAGTTGAATGATAGGTCGCATACAAAAGCACGTAAACAAGTATATTGATAAACATAAACAAGCATACAATGATAAATTAAGAAATTGAGATATAAACAAAACTAAACATTTAGATCTTCATAATAATGGCTAATACCCGAAGGTATTAGCCTTCAAACATCATAATTAATACAAGAGTAATTGCTTTAGCCAAGGTAAACTAATCGAGTTAACGAATGATACCAAAAACTGGACGATTACAAAAGTATAAGAAATTAACACATTTGGTCCAATCAAGAGATTGGAATGCGTTGCAAGACCTCTTCTGCTATTTTTCTCCTCTAAAAATTAACTTTTATGGTTTAGGTATTGAGAATATGATTTAGCACACTTAAAACTCATTTTTGAGTTTACTATTTATACTGTCTGGAAGTCGGTTCGATACGGCGTATCTAAGGGATTGAATATGGCGTATTGGGGTTTCTTGAAGTAGGGATCACGTTTGATATCTTCCAGAATATTCACATACTATATTTTCAATACGGCGTATTGGACTTCCACTGGATATGGCGTATTGATCTTCTTTCCTTTGTGGTCTTTGGTGAGTGCAGGCACGGATACGCCGTATCTTCCTTGTTGGATATGGCGTATTGGTCTTTAGAATAGTAATCATCAAAACATCTTTATTTAAGCTCCAGAATGCGCGCCTTATGCTAATATTCACCAAGTACTCCGTAATTACTGCAATTCTAAAAAATAAACGATTAAGTAACAATTCTTTGCAATAATTATATAAAATAGGTTAAATATATGGTATAAATAATGCTATAAAATAGATGTTATTTGATGTCATCAAATATCCCCTCACTTGAATCCTACTTGTCCTCAAGTAGCCTTTAGAAGTTTATAAAAATTTATCCTTAAGGATATTTTCCGTTAAAGCATTTATTTGATCTATTACAAGTACAAAACCAAACACCTCACAAAATAAGAAGATGAAAACACTCAAATCACTCAACTAATCTATGTGGTAACATGTAACTAATTTGCTCAATTGCTCGGTCGTGACGAGTATTCTATCATAAGATTGGCAAGGATACACATCTCCACCGCTAAAGCTAAGGAGTAGCAAGTTTATAAAGGTAAATATGGGTTTATATGATAAGGCTTAGGGTTGATTACTCTAACTAATCTTTATCGATACCAATATTTTAGGAGGGCGACAAAGACTACACATACATACCCGTAACGTAACGACGGAATAGACATGTGTGTTCAATCACATCCTCATTCGAATTTAACCAACAGTTAGGATGAAGAATGATATAGGGTAGGGATCTTCTAACTTTCACCAATACTAATAAACCAACAAGGTAGCTGAGACATGCATACATGGCTGTAACGACGAAATAGACATGCACGCTCGATCACATCCTCATTCGCGTAAAACCCATGGTTAATGATTAGAAAAGGGAATTAAATTGTTTTTAAATAAAAATTACGAAACAAATAGATTAAGTCTAAAATAAAAGTTGCTAGACACTTTTTCCAACCGTTACCATGATAAAGACACAACTATTTACAACATCTTAATCATATATAAAAAACAACAACCTAAGTTGGCATTCCCGTGATGGTCAACTTCCCAATCATCCCATACTTTACATATTCTACAAGGCAAGTGGCGATATCTTTCACTTTATACAATACTCTATATCATCGATTTGTATCAATGAATAATCGATCCTTCATGTAATTCCTTCGGTAGTTGCGAAACGATTATCTTCAAACTTTCCTTCTCTTTTTTGTTGTGATTTTTCTAATTTTTTCTATTTTTTTGCTAACACTATACTACGAAACTCGGTGTAGTTTCACCATCATCACGATCATAATAATTCTGGATAATTACTTCGATAATTCCTCATTCTTCGGACGTACCATTAATTGCGATGGTAGTAAAAATACATGAGTTTTGACTATAATATATATTCCCATTTGCAATGTGTAAATTTCTTCCAACCGTACCAAATATAGAAATTTTTGACACAAGACTTGGGAAATACAAACTTTACACTTTAAACAACTAGCAACTGTAAAATAAACTTAATCTAATAGGGTAAGCTAAGGTGTAAAGGTGTAACGAAACAAATAATTGGTGTAATTCCTAAAGGATTGGCTCTACAGGTTATTCTAAGGGTATCTTACTCTTAAAATGAGAGTAAACAAAGGGTTTATACAGGGGTTAACTAACCAGTGTAGTTAGTTAATAAGCAACATATAAAGGCGATTTGGGTGTAATCTTAAAATTTACCAGTTTAAACAGGTTACTCAATCTAAATCCATAGTACTCATTATTGCGGTCTCGAATAGATATACCAAACCAAGTTCTAAAGTCTACAACATCACCGGCACACTCATATTTTGTGGAATTTGGGTAAAACTTTGGAAACGGATATGATAAATTCTCACAATATCTAACAAGGGTTATTGTGTGCGGGTTATGTATCAAGTAATTTCACAAAAGTATGCTTGAAACTTTTTTAAATTTGAGCATAATTTAATCATTTTAGTGTGAAAAATAGGACAAGTAAACATTCTTATTCCATCCCTTCACTTGAATTATACAACGTTCTCGTTGTATAGATAAAACATTAAATACGGGAATTAAAAAGAATTAGAATGAGAAAATCCCCTGATATTTGCTCGGTAGATTCTCCATGTTGATTTGAGCAAGATTGTGTTGAACAGCCGCCTTGAAATGTCAAGACTCCAACACTTTAAGATCTCTAAATTTGTAAATTCTCCACCAATATTCATTAATATTTCTTTGCTTCCAATGTCCTGTATAAAATATAGGAAAAAATGCGTATTCCTATCTTGTTACCTACGGTTAATTTGAACTAAACTAAACAAACTAAATATTGGTCAGTTTTGGTGAATACGCCGTATCATGTGCATGAATACGCCATATTTCCATAACTGACAATAATGTTTTTAAAGTGCATAAAAAAGTAAAGATTGATAACGTCCAGACAATTAATACGCCATATGGTATGGAGCGGATACGCCGTATTGATGTCTGGGAAGACAGACTCGATAAACTTAAATAACAATCCGGGTTGTCTCCCGGGAAGCACTTTTGTTTACAGCAAAGTCTTTAAGTTAGACTTTTCTTCAACTTCTCCTTTCATTTGGTGCGTGTCACCTTCCATCCTTCGTCCTTTTTCTGAAAAATATCTTGGTAGATTATGGACAAATTATCTTCGTTTCTTTCCCAATTATCAAATTCATATCCTCTTATAGCAATATATTCTTCGTTGGGACCAAGCGAGTACTAAATAGCTTCAAACTTTTCTGCTTTGCACCTTCTTTTGTTAAGTTGCTCATCAATAGAATTGGATGTATTGCTATATTTGCGCTTTGTCTAACTTTGTTCATCTTCCTTTTCAGTGTCGCTCTTTCCACGTGTTACTAGATAAGGTTTGAAGAACTGGTCAATAGTAGTATTGTTACTACTCAAGATGCTATCATCCATTCGTCTCTTATTCCAATTCCCATTCATCCAAGCATGGAACAACACTTTTTTAGTTCTTCTATCAATTTTCTTATGATTTTTGAATGACGTGTTTACGTTTGATAAGAATTCAAGCGGATCAATCCCCTAGTTATTTCCTTCGTCCAACATTTCATCTTCTCCATCTTATGATTCGGGATAGAATCTATAGAAGAACGTCTCAACAAGTTCCTCCCAAGTGGTGATTTTTCCATCTCCCTCACTAATCCACCATTCTTTAGCATCATCAGCCAACGAGAGAGGAAAGACTTTCATTCGTAGTTGATGAGAATCCACACCAGGAATGTAAATCAAATAAACCATTTTAAGTACCTTAGCAATGTGATCCACTAGGTATTCATTATACGTTCCGTGATATATGTTCTTTCTTAACTCCACCAAAAATTCCTTGCTGAGTTCAATGTTTATGTCGTTACTGGTGATAGAAAGATTTGATTCAGTTGGAGCTTTTTCCATGTTATCATATAGAATTGGTTCAGCCATGACTTAGTGTAGTTCCTTCTTCAATCAACTAGCTCTGATAAGTTCTTCCTATAACAAGGGTAAAAATATCAGCAGGATTTGCTCTTAAGAAAGATAAAAAAAATTTAGCACGAAAATCAAATACGAAAACTAAGGATTCTGTTCCAGATGATCGATACGCCGTATCCAATGGAAGTGGATACGCCGTATTAACCAGTTGAATCAATGCGCTGTATTAGACAAAAAGTTGGATACGCCGTATTTGATGGTAGTGGATATGCCATATCGAGTTATCGACCAGAACCGTGTAATAGTAAAACAATTAAATTAAACACACAAATATACAAGGAAACAATTAAACTAACAAATATACAAAATATATAGAATATACAAGATTATACACTAATCTAATTAACACTAGTCCTAAGGGTTAGATCTAATCAATGTTAAAAACCAAAACATAAAATAAAAATCAAGATTAATTTTCACTCCCCGACAGAGGCGCCAAAAACCTGATGTGTTTTTGTGTGGTGTTTATTTATGATAGTTCAAGTTATAAATTTATATTTTGCCGACTTAACCAAAAACAACACTTTAACGGGTAGTGTACCCGGTCAGTGGTAGATTCGTGGTAAGTAAGGTGTCAAACACTTAAAGCGAGGTTAAATCTCTCAATTTATTTATATTTTGGTTTATCTAATCTATTTGAGCTTGGTAGGCTTCTAAATCCTCTTTCTTGTAGTACCTTGCTCATTTGCTCAATTTGAATTTCTAAAGTTTTAATTGATGCTCCTGGGTTCCTTATGGCAGCATCTGTCGCAGCTCTGATTTCTTTAATCAAATGGAATTTATTCTTGGGTCTTTGCTGATCACTCATGCAATTTTTCTCCAGGGTATCTTCCATAGATTGCCTTCATTCTTGGTACGAAGGATTTACGTTGTTCCTTTAATAATAACCTGGAGTTGTTGCTCTATATCCCCCTCCATGAAAAGGTCTACCAAATTGCATGTAGTAAGTTTCTTCAAGAGTTTTTCCATCCTCTTTGAGTGGGCAATCTTTGGTGTAATGGGGTCCTTTGCATTGTTCACATCCTACTTGAGCAACATAAAAAATTTCATTTACCTTTTTGATTTCTCTTCCAAGGTTGTTCAGTTGTGCTTGTATAGCTGCTAATCCGTCAGAAGTTTTAGTACTTATGACTCTTGATGCTCCATTGTGCCATTTTTAAGAGTATTCAGCCATTTCTTGAATGGTTGTTTTTGCATCAGCGACAGTCTTTGATGGTATGGCACCTCTTGAATCAAGAATTTGTCGAGTTGGAACATCCCATCCGTTATAGAACAAGAGTACCTCCTACATCTCTATTAAATATTGTTGAGGACACTTCATCAAGATCTCTTCAAATCGTTCCCAAGCTTGGTAGAGGTTTTCGTTTGGCTCATGTTGAAAGTTGTTGATTTCATCCATTTTCTTTATAGTACGAGTAGGTGGGAAATATTTGCTTAGAAACTTAGTCTTCAGATCTTCCCAGGTTGTAATCGAACCAGTTGGTTTATTTCTTAGCCATCGACTTGCTGCTCCGGTAAGGGACATGGGGAAGGCTCTAAGCATCACTTGATCTATAGTAATATTAGGAATGTGGAATAGATCGACGATCTCAAGAACTTTCTAAATGTGTTCGTTCGCATCTTAATGATCCAAACCGCTAAAGGTGTTAGTACGTAGTTCCTTGAGAAATTGGCCCTTTAGTTTAAATTTATCCTTGTCTTCAATTTTAGGCCTAGCAACTCCTGATCCATAGTCAGCTCGGGTCTTGCTCATGTATTGCTCCATAGTTTCCGCCATTGTTTTCGCAACTTCTTCCTCCGAGTATTCTTCGTCAGATAGTAAATTGAAATCCCCAAAAAGGTTCCCCCCCCCGAATTTTCCTTTAATTTGTTAAGACTTAGTGTCTTGAAGTGTCTCCTAGATGATCAAAATTCTCGTTCAGGTTCTTTGTAAGGTGTGAATAGTTTGTTAGTTGAACTCCTTATCATGCATTATCTGAAATAAAGGATAATCAATCAGTAGGATGGGCTCTTTTAGGATAGAAATTTTTTTAGCACGGACATCAAATATGAAAACTTAGGATCTGATTCTGTTACAGATGATCGAAACGCCATATCTAATGGAAGTGGATACGCCATATTAATCTTTTGAGTGAATACATTGTATTGGATAGAATGTTGGATACGCAGTATCCAATAGAAAAGGATACGTCGTATTCAGTTATCGACCAGAACAGTGTATTTTGCAAAACAATTAAATACACAAACAATTAAACACACAAATATATAAGCAAACAGTTAAACTAACAAATATACAAAAATTTACAAAATATACAAGAATATACACTAATCTAATTAACACTACTCCTAAGGGTTAGATCTAATCTAAAAACCAAAACATAAAATAAAAATCAAGATTAATTTTCACTCCCCGACAGCGGTGCCAAAAACATAATGTGTCGTTGTGTGGTGTTTATTTAAGATGTTTCAAGTTTTAAATTTATATTTTGCCGACTTAACCAAAAATAACACTTTAACGGGCAGTGTACCCAATCGGTGATTCGTGGTAAGTAGGGTGTCGAACAATTGAAGCAAGGTTAAATCTATCAATTTATTTATATTTTGGTTATCTAATCTATGTTACTTCTTATCTAACCTAAGTCAAAAACTATGCTAATCCTATGTTAGTTCCTAATTCCTAAGTTCTATCAGGAAAAGGGGGTTTCGGCCTGCGAAGACTGCACAGGTTTGGTCGTGACTACAATTCAATTCAAGACCACTTAACCCAAAAGCAAGCTAATTAACCGAAAGAATAAAAAGCGTTTGAGCCTTATAGAAGAAAATTGTAATAACCAGTATTAATCTGATTAGAAACGATGGTTTGTTTATTTAGTGCAATAGATTTCTTTGTCCTCGAGGTGGCATATCATTCCTTAAGAATTAGGCAGGACTTCATTCCTAAGAAACTAGACACATTAATTCTGTCACAACTAAAGCACCGCATCCTTATTGCGGATTAGAATCTATATTAGGATGAAAATAAAGGTGATACTTTTAAAACCTAGCTCAGAGAGACTTTACCTATTTACTAGCTTAATGGCAATTTATACACTAGTAGTCCACTTGTCTAACTATCCAATGGAATCAGTACGTTATTTGTTGAATTATCTAGGTTTACCTTCTAATCAACACGTTCAATAAACCACTGGTAATATCCAATTAACTAGTTAAGCCCGAAGCGTATCCTAGACACAGACTTAGAAGGACAATATTTGTGATCCTATGGTTCTAGATGTATAAATTACTATATGGAGAGCTATCTCAGACTCTAGATCTACTTGGTCTGTATCACTAGATCCAGTTGAATGATAGGTCGCATACAAAAACGAGTAAACAAGTATAAATTGATAAATATAAACAAGCATTCAACGATAAATCAAGAAATCGAGATAAACAATATACCAAACATTCAGATGTTCATAATAATGGCTAATACCCAAAGGTATTACCCTTCAAATGTCATAATAAATACAAGAGTAATTATTTAGCCAAGGTAAACTAACCGAGTTAGCGAATGATACCAAAAACTAAACGATTACTAAAGTATATGGAATTACACGTTGTCTCCTATGGAATTGATAACGTTACTCGACCTCTTCTGCTCTTTTTCTCCTTTGAAAATTGACTTTTGTGGTTTAGGTATCGAGAATATGATTTAGCACACTTAAAACTCGTTTTTGAGTTTTGCATTTATAGGGTCTGAAAGTCGGTTCGATACGGAGTGTCCAAGGGATTGGATATGGCGTATTGGGAGTTTCTTAGAGTAGGGACCACATTTGATATCTTCTAGAATATTCACATACTATACATTGAATATGGCGTATTGACATCTTCTGGATACGGCGTATTGAGCTTCATTCCTTTGTGGTCTTTGGTGAGTGCAGGCACGGATACGCCATATCTTCCTTGATGGATACGGCGTATTGGTAGTTAGAATCATTAATCTTCAAAATGTCTTCAATTAAGCTCCAGAATGCGCGCCCTTTTGCTAATATTCACCAAGTACTCCATAATTACTACAATTCTTAAATATAAATGATTAACTAACAATTCTTTGCAATAATTATACAAAATGGGTTAAATACATAGGATAAATGATGCTATAAAATAGACGTTATTAGATGTCATCAGATACCCGAATTCCTATAGATCTAAAGGCGAACCTCACATTTTTAGGGTGTAATTTGAGGGTTTTTGTGCTAGTCATATAATAGAGAAGAAACATGTGATAACTGGTTAAATTGTCCTCCAAGAATCATCATCTGTAAACTTCCTAGGAACTTCTAAGCTTCTTCTCATCAAATATAACATGTAAATTAAAGAAAAAGACAACTACACCTGGCGTAAAATCTACGAGATAATGATATATATAACGACAC
>BQNB010213889.1:0-10030 GCA_026074375.1 Tanacetum coccineum
ATGTCATAATCTTCATCCTCATATAAGATTGCATCATTTGCACCTCCACTAGCCATTAATTGCACAGTCTCATCGTAAGCCACTTCAACATCACTTTCACTATCTGAATTAACCGGATCAGAATCAACCTTATTTAACAGCTTTCCATGATCATCCACAAGCGTAAGCTTCCCATCCAGCATTTGTCTTTCGAGTTTATTAATAATTCCTGCTAGAGGGGTAGCATTTAGACTACCACATACCACAGGTGTAGACCCGTGAACAGAAGAAACCACACCAATAGGAGGCGTGTAGTACAAGCTGCTAGGCACACTCGTGTTGATATCCTTTTTCCCATTACCCTCCACTTGTTCCGCCTCTTGTGTATGTAAGGATTCATACATCTACAATCATCCTCATCAAATGAGGTATTTAAAGCATCAAATGAATTCGAAGTAGAAGTGATAGCATTAGTAGCCTTTGTTACCTTTGGTTTTGCAGGAGCCTTGTCCGTCTTTTTAGTAGATTGGACCGGTCTTTAAACGAAATTAAACTTAGGCTTTGAACCAACCGAGACTCCTCTAATAGCCTGTGTGGGCTTCTTCAAATTTTGTAACACGTCCGAGACAATTTTCTTAAGACATTCATCTAGGACATGACCAAAAACCTAAAAACTTAAGCATCTAGGAGGTGCTTACTCGTACTCAACACGAATAGTGCTCATAGTATATCCCTCACGAATGAATTTAGGAACAACAACCACAATAGTGTCTTTCAACTCAGAATAAGCTCGAAGCTCAACCATGGCTCTAGCATAACTTGCCCTACCCCAATAATTAGTGCACATAGCAACCGTGTAAGAATCTAACATAAGAGGATTACCAAGTTTGGTTGCAATATCACTCAAACCATCTTCCGTAAACACAGTAATGGGTATATCATGGAACCGCACCTAAACCGGGATATTACACACGTCCTCCTTCATAATATTTGCATGGTGTCCACTTTTTGAGAATCAATGGCACATTGTGAATTAACCACGAAGCATTCTTCAACATGGATTCAATCCCGTCTTTGGACCTAAACTTGAATAAAAACATGTCTTTAATCATCATTGATTTAACCAGTCCAAATTTACTCCTAACATAATTTGCAACAATATGATACGCTACGTGTTTGCCCAAAAAAACCGGTATACAGTATTGTTTAACCATTCATTAACAGCACTAATCGAAACCCTTGAAATGACTACATCCCCACCATTACCAGCTAGAGTAACCAAGGTACGAAAATTAACAGCTTTGCGACTCATATCACCCTTTACCAATGTTGCAAATGAAACAGAAGGAGGCAATACAATACCAGTGGGAGACGCATTAAGACCAACACTTTCATTATCAGGTCTATCACCCAAACTCTACAACGTGGGCGTCACTGTAGATGTGACCGGACCAGATTCCACACCACCCTTAACCATAGCGTGAACATCAACAACAAATTCATTCGTCTCCTTTACACCCTTACCACTCCCTCCCTCTACCGAAGAAACCCTTTTTCCAAATTGATAACCATGCAAAGCAGCCAAACTCACACATTAACACCACCTTCGATATGGGAGCGAAACAACCAGTAAACAAGAACAAAACAGATACCTTCGTGAACAAATAAGGATTTTAAAACTTAAGAAAGACACCACCACTTAATCACCACAAATGGACTCACAATCAATGAGAAACACAAACATTTAAAAAACGATATTAAAACCTTAACGCCTAGATCTTTAGACAAATATAGATAAAAGAATGAAAACAATATTAGAATCACCATCATATCATGATTCAATTTTTGAGAAGGTTAGAAGATGAGGTTTGAAGATCGATATTAGGGTTCATGACAAAAAAAAAACGATTAAAGTAATTAAACCCTAAAAAATCGAGATAATCACCAAATTTTTAATCTCTGAAACCACAAACGAGCAAGGATGATGATTGAACAAATGTTAATAACGTTCATTAAACATATTCGATGCAAGCAACATAGATAGGACGGATCGGGTGAGAAAAGACAAAGAGTTGTTACGGTTTACAAGCAATCGCCAAGGATAGGTTTCACGGTTGGGTTTAACACGTTTGATATTTTAACTTTGAATTTCTTTTACAATATACTTTCACACAAAAAAAACAATCCTATGTCAAGACCTTTATTTGTATATATATACAATCCCTCCCTCCTTTACATTTTCCCACACACTTCTCACCACCACCACCGCCATCCAATGGAGCCTTCAAAACCACTACTCCTTGTCCACCTTGTACACTATTCACTCCACCCACGCTTAAACCACCGCATCATGCAACACAAACGACCAAGACTCCACTCCTATCAGTGTTCCACTGTCAAGCCCATTCTCACCTTCAGACCCAAAACACATCTCACATGGGCTGAAACTGTCCCTCAAATTCAAGCAGATGACCAACGCGAACTAAGCTACCTTTCGAGCCTATCGCGGGCGGTTCATTAGTTCCGATTGGGTCAGGAAGACAGATAGTTGCAAAGCCCAACTTATATTGTAAAGGCTAAGATTGGGTACACCTGGATCTGAGTTTCTATGCACTTGATACAGTGCTGATATGGCTATGAACCTTTGTAGTGGATGTGTGGCTTGTGGTTCTAGTGCTTTGCTTTTGCTAAATCCACCACTATTTGCTTCACTTAACTGTGCTGCTGCTCAATGCAACAGTATGGATGCAGTTTGTTTTTATGTGGTAGAAGATTTTGTGATATATTATATTTAAGTCACGTAACATTATAAAACAGATTTACGAGCCTAAAGTTTGTGTTAACGAAGGGTTTAAATAATTACCTTCCTAATTTCGGATTACGATCTTTTAAAAAACCACACTTACAGGTACTCCAAAATAAACTTCAGAGTTAAATCCAGTGAGCTGTACGTATAGTTTTTATATGCAAAATATGTAACCTAACGCATAATTCATTGATTTTCAGAATGTTAGATATTAATTGGTTTTTATTTAAATAACTTTTTTATAACCTCTTAATCATGAAAATTGCAGTGAATGTGTATATTGCTTTCTGGTCTTATTTATTGCTCGCACTTATGAGCTACTGATATATATACCGTGATGAATGTCAAAAAGTTTTTCAAACGATCGACTAAAAAACACAAGTATATATGTAAGGATGTAATAGACTTATTTAAAGTTGATGAAGTAAAAGGTGTATACTTGTTATACGGAGTAAATTATTTATTGATGGCTGTTACTATTGATTTGTGAAAAACAAATAGTTTTTAGGACCAAGTTTGTCAGATGGGTCCGTCTAAGCAGTGACCATCCCGTGACTCTTTTTTAGTTTGTCCCATGACATGTGAGTCACATCCATATACCCATTCTTTTCACCGCTAGACATTCATATTTGCCTTTGTTCTGCAATGCCCAAAAAAAAGCAATTTTTGAAAACCGTGGTTTTGAATTGACCCGTTCGAGTCACCGAGTCACCGTGTTACCGGATTGGACTCGCCGGGGTGAATCCGGTTTTAAAAAATATATATATATATATATACGTTGTAAATAGTATATATATATATATATTTTTCAATAATTAGAAATAAAGTAGGTAATAAATCATAAAATATTCCCATTAATAGCCTAAAGACTAATTTATTAACATATAAAACATTACAATTAATAATTACGTCGCAAATATATACAATTAACATGTTTTATTTATAAAAAAATACGAAAAAACCGAAACCCGGCCGGGTCTCATGACCCGGGTTGACCCGGGTCACTCCAAACCCGGCCAAACCCGCGGGTCAGAATCGGGTTTCGAAAATATGAAACCCGGTTTAATTTGACCCGTTTTTTCGGCCGGAACCGGTTCAACCGGTTGACCCGGCCGGGTCGAACCGGGTTTCAAAACACCGAAAAAAAGTCTTGTTTCTTATCTTTAAATCAGACTACTTAAATAATCTGGTCGCATGCTTAACTCATAATCTAATTTATTACAGTAGATTTTTAAGTATCTAGTCAAAAGAAGTTTGTATATGCATGATGCATTTCATTATTCTAATTTGTTTTAGCGCTAGCCCGAACATTTAGATAAACTCATGATTTTTTTAGGACTTGCTAGCTACTCGAATACAGTAACAATGAAGAACTTTTCAGGTTCAAAACACAAATTGTCTAGGAACAACATGTTTGATGAACATGACCTATGGAGCCTCATCTATTGCCGCTAACTTGGCTCAAGACAATCTAACCCTGGCCACAGATTCTATCGTTGGTTACTCTTTTGGTTGCATTCAAAAGGCTGTAGGAGGTACCCTCCCACCACAAGGTGTTTTAGGTCTTGGTCGTGGTTCACTATCGCTGCTTTCTCAATCCAAAAGCCTTTACAAGTCCACATTTTCTTATTGTCTACCTAGCTTTAAATCTCCCAATTTTTCGGGAACCCTTAGATTAGGACCAAATGGTCAGCCAAAAAACATCAAATATACCCCACTTCTTACCAACCCAAGAAGGCCTTCCCTCTACTATGTGAAATTAGTAGGGATCAAAGTTGGTCCTAAGCTTGTCAACATCCCTGCAAGTGCTTTCGCACTTAATCCAAACAATGGAGCTGGCACCATCATTGACTCTGGTAAATTTTTTTTACTATTCTTAAATTCTACAAAACAGCTAGATGAATATATATTTGTTGGCATATTCCTAAACCTAAAAAGTGTAGGATTATGAAGTTTACAAGTATTTATTTTGCAAAATTTCTTTTTGGCAGGGACTGTATTCACAAGGCTAGTGACTCCAGCATACACGGCCGTGAGAGACGAGTTCAGGAGGAGAATGGGTAAAAATGTAGTATCGTCCCTAGGAGGGTTCGACACATGCTACAACGTTCCCATTACAAAACAAGTGCCAACAATGACATTTATGTTTGAGGGAGCAGAATTGTCCATGAAGCAGGAGAACTTCCTGATCTACAGCTCGACCGGTGGCATTACGTGCCTAGCCATGTCTGCGTCACCGTCATTGAACGTGATCGCCAATATGCAACAACAAAATCATAGGATCCTTTTTGACCTGCCAAAGTCAAGGATCGGCATCTCTGCTGAACGTTGCTCGTGAATGTTCACGTGATATCCCTTATGGTTTTTCAGATTTGTCTTGTTGTTTTGTATTAGTAAGAATCTATCATCACATGGGTCTGCTTTTTAATTTATCCTATGTAAGAGTCAGTGTCTAGGTTTCTATTTCCGTATGAGGATGATATATATATATGATGTCAACAATTATTTATGTGGCAAGATTGTATGGTTTATTATGCAAGATCTAAGATTATATGGTTTTCTTAATTGTTACCTTTCTGCTATTTTTCTTAGAATATGATATTATAGTTTGGTTGCATTCTTTTCTTAGAGGTGTTTGGGATATTTTCTTTTCTTTTTGAACCTCTTTGCTATTTAATGATTTCAACAACAAATAATAGTTTCTTGACTGTGATTTGAGCTGAGATTTTGAATCTGAAACGAGTCAAAACATACATTGTGTTTTTGAGCTCAATACGAGGCAAATATGGTGGTTGAAAATCAAGCAAATTTTTACATCCAAGAGCTGCTGGGTTTGGTGTTGTTCGAACTTGTTATAGGTGCTTAAATTTCATTTCAGTAATAAGATATAAGCATTTTTGATACAAAATCTTGTTGATTACAGAAGTCGTTAAATTTGTGATCAAGTCACGGCGTGATCCACTCTTGTTTACATAATTCATATTGTTTTACCACCACATTATGATGCTTTTCACTGTGTTCCAACATTTCTTGTGTTTTTTTTTAATGTTTTTCTTCTTCCATTTGATAATCGTAAACTCGAAAAGGTCATGTCTGGCTTTAACACTTGTTAGGGATACGATTTAGGTCGTTTTAATACATTTTAAGCATATTAAAGCGTGGTTTAGAATTGATCTTTATGGCAAAATGCTTATGACTTATTACAAATGTGCTTATACTCTCTTGCTAACTGTTTGCATTATTTCGTTTCCTGGTACTAAAAGAGATAGGAAAAGAGTTTGCAACGACAACATAAGCCCACAATGCCATAAGTCCAATCCTTCTAAAAATACCTTAAAATCTCCTTATCCTTAACATATAAAGTCACCACCATCAACATGTGTTGATCGGTTCGGTTATCGGGTTGTTCGGTTAATTTGATTCGGTTAAAAAAAAATGGTCAACCCGAAAACCAAATTTGAATTCAGTTAACCCGAATTTCACTATTTATTTAAAAAATAAAAATAATTATATAGATATTTTTAGTAAAAAAAGTTATTTCAAGCATAAAAAGTGTCTTTTTGTATTAAGATAAAATTTTGATGGTATTTATATATATAAATATATATATTTATATGAATATGGTTTTCGGTTCAGACTGCCAAATCCATATCCAACCCGAGAACCAAATTAGTAGTTCGGTTCGGTTCGATTTTGGCAAATTCGGTTCGATTATTAGTTTAGTTCAATTGTTTTCAGTTCGATTCGGTTTCGGTTTTCCATTTATTCGGTTTTTTCGGTTTTTCAGCTCACCCCTATCTAATATATTTAGTCCTAAATTCTCTCTTGGGTTGTTTTTTTATATAAAAGTAAAATTTAAGGGCAAATCGCATAAAAAGGTACCCATTTTAGGGTCAATGTCAATTAAAGTACTCATCTTTTTTTTCTTCTTAATTTAAGGTATCGATCATGTTTTTTGTTGCAACGTTAGACAATTAACAGGTTTTTCGGTTACATTTCTAACGATCATTATTTTATTATTACATCGTTAGTCCTTTATATTATTTTGTTAAAAAAAAATTTCTACTTATTTTTAAAACTTAATACACGTTTTATACACACATTTTTACACGTTTTTATACAGCTTTTTTTACACGTTTTTATATATAGTTTTATATATGTTTTTATACACATATTTTTATGCACGTTTTATACACACATTTCTATACACGTTTTTCTACATGCTTTTATCCACACATTTTTATACACGTTTTTACAGACACATTTTTATGCATTTTTTTTAAAACGTAGATAAAATTGTTTGTAAAAACGTGTATAAAAATATCTGTATAAAAATGTGTTTATAAAACATGTCTATAAAAATATGTATAAAAATGTGTATATAAACCCGTGGATAAAATCATGTAGAAAAACGTGTATAAAAATATGTGTATAAAAATGTGTATAAAAGCGTGTAAAATGTGTGTATAAAACGTGTATAAGTTTTAAAAATAAGTAGAAAATATTTTTTTTAACAAAATCATATAAAAGACTAACGATGCAATAATAAAATAACGATCGTTAGAAATTTAACCGAAAAACCTGTTAATTGTCTAATGTTGCAACAAAAAAAAGATCGATACCTTAAATTAAGAAGAAAAAAGATGAGTACCTTTAACTGACATTGAACCTAAGATTGGTACATTTTTATGCGATTTGCCCAAAATTTAAATGTGTCGATTTCCAATTTTAATTAATCAAAGTAAAATTTAAATGTTGACATGGCATCTTATTAAAGTAAAGTTGTAATTATTGTTTATACGGTTGCAATGGTCTTGAACTCTTGATTATTTCTAACGACCTTAATTTAGATTAAACTATCAATAATTTAAAAGAAAAAAAATCTTAGATATAAAAGTAAATTACATAAATGGTCTTTGTGGTTTGGCGAAAATTGCATCTACTGTTCTTGATAGTTTAAAATTGTATTCTTAATCCTTATCTTGGTAAATAATAACACTGATAGTTCTTCACCTTAACATCTATAGTGCTTGTGGTTTGACAAAAATTGCATCTATCGTCCCTGAAAGTATAAGGTAAAGAACTATCGGTGTTATTTTTTGTAAAGATAAGAATTAAGAATGTAACTTTAAATTATCAGGGACAGTAGATGTGATTTTACCAAACCACGAGAATTATTTATGTAAATTACTCAAGATATAAACTAATTAGCCATTTGTTGAATGTCAAAATTTTTAACAAAGTTAAAAGACTAATATGGTAAAATTAAAATTCATTGACTTATTTAACATCTTTGAGGTGAGTTATTTTGCATACTAGTTTCTTTTTACATACTAAGGGACAAATCTAGATTATCCATTTTATTAGATTAAAAAGACAAGATTTAAGATTAAAAAAAATATGGAGAGACCAAAAGTGTAAATTTACTAAAACTCACACTAAACACTCCTTCATTATTTGTAGAGTTGGCAAATCTTGCCCAAATTGCAATTAATTAACCTTTTTGACATTTTGTATTTTTTTACGTTTTTACGTTTTTTTACGTTTTCACGTTTTTGTACGTTTTTTATGTTTTTTTACGTTCTTATACGTTTTCATACATTTTCGTCCGCTTTCGCACATTTTCGTACGTTTTCGTCTATTTTCGCACGTTTTCGTTCTTTTTTAGACGTTCTCTCACGTTTTCTTATGTTCTCGCATGATTTCTTACGTTTTCGCACGTTTTCATACGTTTTTGTTTGTTTTCACATTTTTTCTTCTGTGTTCGTCCGCTTTCGCACGTTTTTTTTCGTTTTTACACGTTTTTGTCAGTTTTTTGACATTTTCTTACGCTTTCGTCCGCACTTGCTCGTTTTTGTCGACTTTCGCGCGTTTTCGTCAGCTTTCGCGCGTATTTGTCTGTTTTCGCACGTTTTTGACTGTTTTCGCGCGTTTTTGTCTGTTTTTAGACGTTCTCGCACGTTTTCTTATGTTCTCGCACGATTTCTTACGTTTTCTTTCGTTTTCACACGTTTTTGTCCGTTTCTTGACATTTACATACGTTTTCGCACGTTTTTTACGTTTTCATATGTTATCGCACGCTTTTGTCCGCATTAGCGCGTTTTCTCCAGCTTTCACGTGTTTTCGTCGGTGTTCAGATTTATTTGGCCGTTTTGAGACGTTTTTGGCAGTTATCAATCGGTTGCTTCTGTTTTCATACGTTATCTATCAATGATATTATACCAAAAACCCTAAACCCCTAACCACTAAACACTAATCCTTTAACCACTAGGTATAATATCACAAGTAACATGTACATAAACTTAAAGATATATACCAAAAACTCAAACCCCTAACCACTAAGTATAATATCATAAGTGATATATACATAAACTTTAAAATCTATACCAAAAACCCTAAACCCCTAACCACTAAGTATAATATCATAAGTGATATATACATAAACTTTAAAATCTATACCAAAAACCCTAAACCCCTAACCACTAAAACATATACCAAAAACTTAAAACCACTAACCACTAGATATAATATCACAAGTGATGTATACATAAACTTTAAAATCTATACCAAAAACCTTAAACCCCTAACCAGTAAACCCTATAGAAAAAACTTTAAACCCTTAACCACTACGTATAATATCACAAGTGATGTATACATAAACTTTAAAATCTATACCAAAAACCTTAAACCCCTAACCAGTAAACCCTATAGAAAAAACTTTAAACCCTTAACCACTACGTATAATATCACAAGTGATGTATACATAAACTTTAAAACCTATACCAAAAACCCTAAACCCTATACCAAAAACCTTAAACAACTAACCACTAAACGCTATACCAAAACCCTAAACCACTAACCGCTAAACCCGATACCAAAAACCCTAAACCCTCCTCCCTAACAACTAAACCCTATATCAAAACCCTAAACCCCTAACCATTCAACCCTATACCAAAAACCCTAAACCCCTAACCACTAAACCCCATACCAAAACTCTAAACCCCTAACCATTAGGTATAATATCACAAGTGATATATATACATAAAATTCAAAATCTATACCAAAACTCTAAATCCCTAACCACTAAACTCTATACCAAAAACTCTAAACCCCTAACCACTAGATATAATATCACAAGTGATATATACATAAATTCTAAAATGTATACCAAAAACCCTAAACCCCTAACCACTAAACCCTATACCAAAAACCATAAACCCCTAACCACTAGGTATAATATCACAA